>JAUZNJ010032646.1:0-13582 GCA_034780135.1 Jordanella pulchra | reverse complement strand
TATGCAAAGCAGACCAGAACCAGAAGACCTGAGGGGTCTAGATGGTTGGTACAGCAATAACAGATCTTTAATGTATTATCTTTAGTTCAATTTATTCTGTACCAGGTTGGAATAGATTTTTTACCCATATGGTTTTCTTCTCCTCGTGAATTAATGTACAACAACAAAAATTTTGTTTTCTTTTTTTGTATAATTATGCAACTAAAAAGTAGTAGCAAAAAAAGATTGATTAATTTGAAGGCTTTTACAAACTTTATCAGAGATGCAATGATTGTCTAGGGAATTTATGAGGATTTAGCTTTTTCCTCTGGGAAAAGTTTGCTTATTTCATAATGCTACTTGTTTAGGTAAGACTACACATCAGGCAGGATTTGGGAAAATAAGCAAAATTTATTGGTTAGATAGGGGTCCTGTTCAAAGGAACCAGCAGTAGTGAAAGTTACTGCATTTAAAAGCTGCTCCAAGAGCTTGAGAGTTTAAAGGCATCTCCAGTGGTAGCACTGTTTGACACCTTACAACCCCTAACCCTGTCAGAGTAAAGGTTGTGTATCCGAAGCTAGAGAACCATCTATTGTTTGTCTATGGCGACCAGTAGCTTAAACTGCTATTTATAACAATGTTCATATGTTATTAGTGTTATCTTTACCCTGTTTATCTTAAAACATGTTTGGCAAAAAAGCAAAAAACTGAAGAATTCTTTAGATTTATTTCTCGGGTATGTATACGTGCTCAGTTCATCACCACTTTCAGTAAATGATCAAAACTTTTAACGTGCTATTTTTTTTCTGTTGTAGTTTTGGTTTCTTTTGGCTAATTTTATTTTTATTTTTATACAGCTAATTTTATTATTATACAGCAGCTTGTACAGTATTTACTATGTATGCATAAGGAATTCCAGAATCAGTGGGAGTTCAACCGCGTTGTCTGAGCAGATCATCTGTGTAACTTCCTCTTTTTTGTCATCATATCAGTTGACATTTTCAATTGACGAGGTCTCAAACTGTCATTTTTTAGAAGAGGCGCTGAAAGACAAGATTGTGTCTTCGGCTTTTTTCCCCACCCTGAGGAGCTCATAGTTTATGATATGCAATGTGAAACTGAGGAGCACAATGCCCCAAGGCAAGAACATTATGATTTACTCTGAAAAAAAGTGAATTATTTCTAGAAAGACAGGAAATGCAGCACTCAGAGAGTAGCCTTTTGCCTCAGTTTGTACCATGTGTTATTTGTCAGCTACATATGGAAACTTGATAGAAAAAGCGTACAAAAGTACATTGGAGGATCTCATCATTTCAGCAATAAACCCAACAATGCAAATGGTATTGTGTGACTTGACAAAAGATGAAAGCCATTTCTTTTAGCTCAGCAGAGGCACACAAGGCATCAATGGCTCGGGTTTGTAGGCAGCGCTTTAATTCTCCTCTGTTTAGACACCTCTAGTCACTCATGCAAATTGCCTTGGTTTTGTTTTCACACAGAGTTGATGGGCTCGGCTGTTTACCTGTGGGTTTATTTGTCAAAATGATGATATATTTTTCAAAGGGAGTCAAATGGAAGCCTTTGTAAATGATTGCAGGCTTAGTTAAAGTGAAATGGGTTTCCTTGGATAGCCAGTGGGATTGCTTTGATGGCTGACAGGCCTGACACTTTTTCTTTCTTTGTGGTATTGTATGTAGGTTATTAAGAAGTGGATGCATCATCTATTTTAGAAATGGATTTTGCATTTGGAGGTGACAACTTTGCTTGATTTGAGAACTGTCAGACTTAAGAGAGGAATTTCAGTTAAATATATTCATCCAAGGTAAGACTTCTCAGACCTTTTGAACTAAGATCCGTTTAAAAGGCTGTTTTCAAGAGGAGCTCTTCAGCTAACACCTTGCTATAGGTCACGTAGTTGCTCATGTCGAAAACCGTTTGAGCAGGCATGATTTTGTGAGCTTTTAATCCAATATCACAGTTTTCATGCATATAATGAGTATATATCAAAATTTACATAAACCTACTGGAAGTTGTGTTCCACCACTGATCTTCGCATCAAATTGAGTCTCCATAGCCAATGTGCTAGCCTTTTTCAATATCTGACAGGAACTAGTGAAGTGTCATAATTAACAGAACAGCATTAGACTTTTAATTGTTTCATTTAGAGGCTTTTTAGACTGTAGAACTTGTTTTAGACTTGGTCCCTTTGTTACTAGTTTTTTGTTTTGTCCTAAACAAAAGCTTCAATGCACACAATGAGGATCCTATAAGAGTTATCTGGTGCATGGAAAATATTATCAGGTTGTAAATATTTAACAGAAGCCAACAAATAAAATCGCCCCTATCCATTTAATAGAGAAGTTATTAGCTTTAAGAACATATGTTCCAAATCTCTGGAGGGCGGGGGCAGGGAGTTTGTCTCAAAACTACCCTTGTCAACAGAATATTTTGACCTTATTCATAAACTTTGTTGTCAGGGAGGTTATTCAAATTCAAAACTTTGCAACTTTTGTTTATTTGGGATTCATGCAAGAGGGAGTATGGTGGATAATGGCTAGGTGGGGGGTATGGGAGATAAAATGTTAAATGAGAACAAGAGAGGCAGAGAGAGAGAAGACCGAGTTACATAGAGATGATAAAAACATGTGGGCCATCCGTGCGGTGACTGGGAGATGACCGTGGGAATTGCAGCTGTGGTGGCAGAATAAATTTGAATGCTGATTTTTGGTTAATAAATAACTTTGTGAACTGGAGCACCTGGCCCAGTCCCCAGTGTGGCCCAGCATCATGGTGAATGCCTGCTGATTATTCACTAACCTTCCCATCAAATGAAAAGGTCTCCTGCCTTTACTCTCTGTCTGCCTGCTTATCTGCTGTGGGGTGAAAGACAACAACATTTCTTTGGTGGTGGGAATGGATAACGATTTTCCACAAAAGACCCCACTGATAATAGAAAACCTCAATTCATAGACCTGAGCTAGAGTAAGCAAACACCAAGGGAGCATTTCTGAGACTGAATCAGATTTTTCACAGAAAACAACAAAGTTATTTTTACTATCTTGATGCCTTCCTATTTTTTGTCATGTTTTGATAAAACATGTGACAGATTAACACATAGTAGAGCCCAGCTATGGTAAAGAAGGAAATTATATATGGTTAAACATTTTTTCCCCTACCATACTGTCTCACTGAGACACAGGATGACTCAAAATGTTGCCCTGTAAGTTAGGTAGCAGTTGAGTAGAAAGTCCAGTCTGTTTCAAAGTCCTGAGAAAGCCCTCTTAACCAGTTAGGAAGTGTTGTCAGTTCAGAGCGGTCAGAGTAGATTTGCATACCCATGAAATTTATGCCTTCTTCATGCTCAACCACTTCCCTGTGGACACAGGGAGGAGCATGGTTAGTCCTCCAGGACCTTGAGAAGTCCACTATGACCCCCTTTGATCAGGACAAGGTTGTTCCCAGAGCAGCAGTGTGCCACATTATGGACCTTCTTTCTGTAGTGGGTGGCATCTGTGAACTTCAAAACCATGTTTGTTAAGCGGATAGTAGAGCCGTTGTGTGTAAAGAGAGTCAAGAGGGAAGGAGTAAGAATGCAACTGTGGTGTGCCATTGTTGAGGACCAGAGAGGCATCTGTGAGTTTCTATATTCTTACCACCTGTGGCCTGTTGGTGAGGAAGAAACTGATCCAGGACAAAAATGGTGAAGATAAACTCATGTTGCTAAGCTTCAGGGTCAGCTCGTCAGAAAGAATAGTATTGAAAGCTAAGCTAAAGTCTATAAATTCCATCCTGACATATGTGTTGGGATGCTGCAGATGTGTCAGAGCCTGGTGAAGTACCAGTGAGACAGAACTGCATGCAGTTCAGACCAGTAGGGATGAAATCTGTGATGTACTTAAGAAAGATCTGCTTGAAGCTCTTAATGATGACTGGGATCAAAACAACAGAAGGGTAGCCGTTCAGGTAGGTGATGGATGTTTGTTCGGGGACTGTGTTGTGTAACCAATTAGCACCATGTTTCTCAGGTTCCATGGTGAGTTCAGAGTGTTGTAGGTCATAAAGTTAAAAGCATCAAGACAAACTTACTCTAGCTTTTTTCTTTGTCTCCTATGTTTAACATTTTCTATGGAAAACTGTTCTTTTTGTGGCACTGTTCCATTAGGCCCAAACAAATTTTCCCAGTGGAGTTGTGGATCTCTGCAGTTCGTTCTGAGATGTCATAGGCCTCATGACTTCACAGGCTGATATCTTTGCAATTGTTCCATACAACCATGTTTTGATGATGGGCTAAAAAATGCTCAACATTGTTATAAATGGTCACTGCTTGGGATATTGTTTAATAATCTAACCTGCTTAAAATGTCTCTTTGGTTTTTTTCCCCTGACCTGTCTGTTGTAGTCCCTGGTCCTCATGATACACTTACCATTTTGTTTACCAATCGTATCGATAAGATCCATGGGCCCTAAAGAAGAGCTGTATGTGCATTAAGATTGAATTAAACAAAGGAAAATTCTATTAATCTGTTATAAGACTCTGTAGATAATAAATAAATGCACTTGTTTTTTTATTCTATCATATAACATCTCAATGGAATACAGTAAAAATTTAATGTGACAAAAATAAGAAATATTAAAACTTTGGAAGATACTGTAATGTAGTAGTAGTAATGATGAACCCATCCATGAGTGAATTATTTCTGTTCCTTCCTCTTAAAGGTATTCCTTGTAAGCTGTGTTTCTTTGCCCAGACCATGACTCTTGCCGTTGGGGTAAACTGTGCCCCTGCTGAGAGGGTTGACGACCCGAGGCCTTCCTTTCATTAGGCTAATTTCCTACAACAACGGGGTGCTTTAATGGAGAATTTTAATTAATGTTTTAATGAAATTTCTACAATTGGTTGTGTGAAGAGATTTTACTGTTGGGTAAATTCTGAATTGTGCCTCAGTTACACAGACAACAAGATTTTATTCCTTGTGTCATTAGCATGTTGGACTATCCAGAGCAATCAGGGTTCTTTAGTAATAACTATTGATCTTTGAACTCATTACATTTTCCTTTCCTATGTGGTGTCATGTCATGATTATGGAAATTAAGTTTGAGACAGAATCTGACTGAATTATTCATTGAATACAGAGTAAAATTAATTATAATAACATTTTCCAGGTTGTTTCACTCTTACAATTAAACTTCAAAGTCCTGGTAAGCTCAGCAAAAGCTTCAACATTTTTAAAAAGTTGAGATATTAAGGGATTATCATCTCTTAGTTTTGTGATTTCTATCTTAAATAATTAACTAAAAATTAAAGATGTGAGATTTAGTCAGATGTTTTACCCTGCACTGTCTTCCTCTCTTTGAGTCAAAACCCAATAAAAGTAAATTATTTGGTCCTGCAAGGGTGAAGTTAACAGGCTATTTAGACACCAAAAACAAGAGGAGCTTTTTCATGGTCTCGGGAAACTGTTTTAATGCTTCAGTTTATCCATTATTATTTTAAACAATTGTCCTGTTTGAATGGAATTGTAATTCAGAAATAAAACAGTAGAAAAATGTAACAGGTGATGCATCATTAGTAACCTGCTAATGTGAGATGTGTATAGAGAAAGGAAGATAAAAAGCACTAAGCGTTACTTTTACTCAGATTTACTAGATTAACTCTATGACAAAAATTGATTTTTAATATGTTTAATTCACCATACATGTTATGTCTGTATTGCTTAAGTAAAAATACATTTAAAATACATCTACTGTTACTTGAAAAATATCTTTGGCTACACCACACGTTGTATGTAACTAAATGAAGAACAAACACTTTTAAAACCAAAGTTTACCTAAACTGCTCTAGACTAAAAAGAGTAAAAATGATCACAATCCATGAAATTAATTAGGAAATCAATTTTTTTCTGCCTGTCTTCATGGCTGCATTAAAACAAGAGGACATTTTCTTATAATCTGCACATCTGTCTGTCACTCCACAGAACATGCTAACAAGTTTTTATAGAGCAACTTGATCTTTTTTCTGTGTATTTGTATGCTTGTAAAAGACACCTTAAACGTGTGTAGTGAAAAGTTTAAACTCGTGTACTGAAGCCAATAGGAGATCAAGATGAAAACAGTGAAACAACACACACACAGACAAGTAGCCATCCTTTTTTTATAAAACCCCCAATTATCTGTGATTGACCATATGCTTTGAATAGCTCTGGTCAGTTTCACATGCAACATCCAAGTGTTATTACTACCAGACCTGCCAGATGACATGGAACAGATGACAAACAAAGTCGCAGACACCTATCAGTCTGGAAAGAGTTACAGCCAATTTCTAATTCTTTGGGAGTCCAGTTAATCACAGTAAGCCATTACCCATAAATGGTGAAAACATGTGAAAGTAGTGCACCTTCCCAGCAGTTGCTGGAAAACTACATTTACTTCATGAGAACATCAATGGCAAAAATAACCCAGAACAGCATCTAATGACGTGCAGACATGACCTCCCTCGCTCAGAATAAGAAACAAACTAGCAAAAATACAGGCAAAAACTTTTATGTCCCCATGACTTGCAAAAACTAAAACCTTTAGTAGGCGTGTATAAAACAAACTTTTTACTGGAAACAAACTGGAACTGGAAACTGGAAACACCTCAAATTTGCATTTTCTTTTTCAGAACTTCTAAAAGTTTGTCTTGAATTCACATTTCAGTTGGATAGAAGCACGGCTAATGACTTCAACGTTTTTATATCATATTAAAAAATTTCTAAACCAAAACATCCTCAAGGACATATTAAAAACTCATAATCCAAGGAAAATCTCACCAAGAATTGTAAAAATTTGAACCTCGTGAAGCATTGCAAAATATTTTTTTGAGTCATATGAAGCCTATCTGAAGTTTGCACACAATGGAGAAGATTTAGATAGAAAAAAAGAAACAGAAGAAGAAAAACATCATGGCATTGGACGGAAAATTTAAAGCAGTATGACTTGAAAACAGAACAATGCACAGCAACAGAAGTCAGTGTTTATAGCGAACTGTACTGAATCACCTGAAGACAACATTTATTAATGTACAAGCCGTGCTGCGGTTAGTTCTCAAACCTGAAGTTAGTATATAACTTTCTTTGAAAAACTAAAATGCTTAGACATGGAAAAGAGAAAGTAAATGAAAATTGCCACTCAGAAGAAAATCCAGGAGAGCAAAGCCATCTAAAGATTGAACATTCTTGAATATTTTAGAATGCTCACCTTTGCATTTTTTTTTTCAGAATGGCTTGCCCCATTTTGTCTTCACTAGTTGTTGCTGTTAAATATGCTTGAGAAAAAAGCTTCCTTTTTTCTCTCTCCCCAGTATTGATGTTGTTTTGTTTCATTCAAAGAACATCTACAGTCCTCTATGATAAAGATCGTCTCTATTGAAAACACAACCTCCAGCTTTACCTGGTCCTGTGGTCTGTTATTTCCCTTTTGTCAAATATTTTTGCTTAGATTTAAATCTGGTAAAGAGAAATGCACTTTTAATATTTCCCTTTCTTTTTACTTCCTTTAAACCACACTGAGCTTGTTTAGAGAAATATTCACATAATCCTTTGCAGAAACCTTCCTCTGCAAAAATCAGCTGTGAAGCTGTGGTCTTATGTGCTGATGAAAACTTTTCTTTCTTTTTTACATTTTTCTTTTTTTTTAATAACAGACTTAGAAATACATAGATTAGGATGTTTACCAAACAAACAAAACATAGACCAAAGCTATAATTACCTATTTATTAACACACAGTCCTTTTCAGGCATTCAGCATAACAAACTGAATCAATCTTCATCAGAACCTTTGGTTGAGATTGTTGCCATTATTGGGTTATTGCTGTAGTATCCAAGTTACATCTCTTCTGTACAACTAGTACACATGTGTGGAATACCTGGCATATCTCAATTAAAGTGCCAATGCAGCAGGATTTGAAAATATGTATAAAAAAATCAGTGGCCTCCTAGCTTGTCTTATGGTCAAGTAGTATACAGTATGTGTTACACAGGTTGTCAAAGCCAAGCAATCCCAGATCAATAGTTTCCAGAAGCATCACATCTTCCTACATCATTTATAAAGAAATTTGAATGCGGTGAAATGATCCTTAGTTTGAGCTTGTTATTTTTTATTTTATGTAAGAACATTTGAATAAAACTGACTGAGTTCAAGATATTTAATTTGAAAGTTAAAAAGATTATGAAAATAATAAAGTAGCATGTTTGGCCAAATATCTTACTTCAGTTGTTAGTTTATTCATCCGGGTGTTCATGTCTGATAACCTCTGTCTTTAGATGTTTCAGGGCTTTTCATAATTACTCAAACATCTTAAAAGCAGACTAGTGTATCTTTGATGATCAGTGATTTTGCCTTAAGAGAAATGTTTCATGTCTATGGGAGTATCTAGCAACATACTTTCCTTCTTGAACTAAATTGTGACTCTTAATTGGTGAATCACAAACAAGGTTTGGCTTTGCTCTCTGGTGCAGAGTGAGGCACCCTGCACACCAGCGTGACCGCAAAGATCCTTGAGGTATTTGCTTGGGGAGAACAACAGCAGCAGCAGATGAGACCTTTGACCAATTTATCTGGACATGCAGTGAGGAATCAGAGAGAGCCCAACACTCCCATCTGGGAGAATATCATGGCTCAGTTTCAATATGGGGAGAGAGAGAGAGACAGACACACACACACCCACACACACAGAGCCAACTGAGGGATCAGATGAGATCAAAGAAGAATACTTAAGATGCTTGCCTAAAAAGGCATTAGCAATACTCTTATGTAGGATGGAATTATAAAACTGAAGAGTCTTATTAAAATTAAAGTAATTTACCAACCTGTTTTAGTTAATAAGTCAGCGATATGAGCATGTCTTTGCAGATAATGACTTACGGCTTTTCAAAGATAGTTTGAGACTGTTAACTTTTACAGCAATTTACCTAAGCTCTGACCAGACGTGGGGATTAGTTTGTCAACAAGTAACAACGCAAATGAACTACAACAATGCTGTGCACAATTCATCTCACCCACAGTGATAATTCTTTGAGGGGTTGACTCCGGCTATCTTCTCTCCAGTGAGCCTAAAATATTCCTCATAGAAAATTTTTTAATACTCTTATTTTCCAATTTCTGTATTCTTTTTCAACTATTGCTTTTTTTCCACTTAGATTAATCTCAGAGCCCATGGAGGCATGACCTGTTTTGCATTTTCTAACATGTGCTGAGCATAAATAGTGGATTAAATAAACAAATCCGAGAGGCTCACGTTTGAATGATATCAGCAGGCTGGCCTTTGGAGGCAGCAGGAATGCCACGGTCGCAGTTTTTACTTAAAACGCTAACACATGAAAAGAGAGAGAGAGGAAACAGAGCAAGAAAGGGATAGTGAGAATCAAATGGCAGCTTAATCCTCCCTGAGTGTTATCTCACAGGTGTTTTGCAGACTGCGTTCTCTTTTGGAAACTTTAAAATGGGGCCAGCCTTAATGTGTCAACTATGGTGAACAGCATGGACCTGGAGGTTTGTAGGCAATAAACAACAACAAAGCAGCACCCGACTCAGGCTTAAAACTCCACTTAACACAGTGTTCCCCCAAACTCCTTGTTAGGCAGTGGTCCATGCTTTTCCTACAAACCAGTTCTGTTGTTTTCTATTTTTTCTCCTTGTAGAAACAAAGCAGTTGGATAAATAAGAAAACAGTAGCCTTATAGGAGGAGTTCAGAATTACTAAGATGTTTTTAAGCAGCTAACTCTTTTTGTGTTTTTACCATATCAAGAGTAGTTGCTTCAGGGTTATTTTACTACTTGCTACTTCATGAAAGGCCAAGACAGACTTCTACTTTTTTTAAAACTGACTCCTGTCTCAGTTATGTAATTCTTGTTTATCCAAATGTAATCAACCTATAAACAAGTCTTTGTTTTTGACTGCTGTCTCATCCCTTTCTGCTTCCATTTTCTGTGTGAATATTCTTAAATTTATGCTTAGATAGTTTATGTTTGGATATGTTTCTCTTTACGGATACAAAACAAGTTGAAACTCACACTTAAGTTTTCCTTAGCTTGGGTGTGAGTTTGCAGGTATGAATATTGATGATGTTCTTTCTCTAAACTCAGGCATCCCCAAAGTTGGTCCTCAAGGGCCACTGTCCTGCAAGTTCTAGAGGTTTTCCTGCTTCAGCTCAGCTGATTCTGATGATTGCAGTTCATCAGAGCCTGTTAATCAGCAATCAATAGAAATCAAAAACACGTATTAAAAGGCTAAAAAGGGTCTTTGGTCTTGTGCATACCATAAAAACATGAAATACATTTTCAGACAGGCTACAGAATGGACACTCATTTAAAACGGCAATAATAACAGATAATCTTTCGATTATCTTTCGATCTTTGAGAGGGAAGGTCCTGCAGTCCCAGCTGTCTTACTGTAATTATCTTAGAATGGTGCAGCGCCTCAGAGCCATGGTCCTACGCCACCACACACGTCCAGCCACGACCTACAGATTTAAGGCTCCTGTAAAAGCCAGTGCAGAGATTTAAACGTTTAGCATGGTGTCATTTTAAACAGGACACAAGACAGAAGATAACAGAGATAAATATACTGTAGGTGTGACCAAAATGACAATGTGGTTTATACTATTCGGTGTAGTGAAGTTTGCAGAGACCTGTACATTGGAGAGACCAAGCAACCTCAGGACAGGACTCAGCTGTTCACCTACACCTGGAGGCTAAAGGACACTCATTTGAGGACAACAATGTCCGTATTCCAACTAAAGAACACAGAGGGTTTGAGAGGGGAGTCAAAGAAGCCATTTCCGTTAACTTGGAAAAGCCATCCCTTAACGAAGGAGGTGGCCTCATACATAATTTATCACCCACATACAAAGCACTTTTAGGAACCTTACCAAAAAGATTCACCTCACACCTACCTCCACCTGACTCAGCAGAGCCATGTGACCGAAACCACTCTGGCGACTTACTTAACAACCCATCAGAGCCACCTTTTGTTTCTTCTCTCTCTCTTACATAACTTTTGGTCACACCTACAGTATATTTAGCTCTGTTTTTTCCTGCATCAGTCAGAACTGATGAAGTCTCTTGGATGAGAGGCGAAACGTCTTCTAGAAAAATACACGTCCAGTTGCCAAAACTGAACTTTCCTAGATGACTGAGAACCTTCACCGATATCTCACACATCTAAAAATACAGCAGGCCACATCCCTTTATATTAAGTCAGGTGGCCCTGCCAGGTAGTTTTGAACAAAACAGGATCTAAAAGCTGGTGTTCTCCCGGCTAGGTGGACAAGATCCTGCTCCCCCTCTTCTCTGGGTAAAGAAAACATAGACTGTGGCACCCGATGGAACCCATTCCAAAAGAAGTTGACAATCTTGGTTTACATTTGACCAATAAACCCAAAGGTGGGTCCAAACAGGAAAGCTTGTGCCAAAGTTGTGATGCAACATGGTTATTTAAAAATCAACACCCTTCCACTATATGGCAAGTGGGAGAGTATTCATCTCCACTTTGCCAGCTTGCTTTCTTTTCCACATTTTCCCAGATGTTCTTTTTTTCAGTGTTTTCATCTCCTAAAAACAGACCAAGATATTTAAAACCATCTCTTTTCCATAAAAGGCCTCGAAGGAAAACAGGAAGTCCAGTTACCCTTGACTAAGGCTTCACTTTATCCACTTGCAGAGAAAACGAGAAGTTATGGGTTATCTCAGTCAGTTGGTCAACATTTTGCTGTTTTTAATAAAAACAATGAAATCATAAGCATAGGTAGATAAAACCTCTTTGTTATTAACCTCCTGAGTGCCAGGAAAAAAATATTGTCCAATCACCATTTTTTTTTAAATTCCACAATCTTTGTAAGGTAATTAGAACACTGAAAACATTTTTTTGAATATATTTTTTTATTTTTGAAATATCATGTGTTCACTACAGTGGACATCGGAACACCATACTTTTGAAAATGAACCTCGATTTCAACCAGTTTGTCCTAAAGAAAATAACCGAAAATCGACATAACAATGAATTTCACTTTGACCAAACTGTCCATCATCATATTTGTTTTGCTCTCCTGTGCTTACTTGCTATGCTACTTGAAAAAGCAATTCCCTTTCTTGGAAACACATAGGAAAACTTTGCACTTTGTGCACATCACATATGTTTTGCTTGTGCAGCCAGTTCTGCGACACCTTGATGCATGTGTTTCATCCACCATCTCTGGAAGATGGATGGCACCTTAGTGTGTCAGAGCTGCATTTGGCTGTGGCTTCCATTTTTGACATGGAGGAGTGTAGTCATCTTCACTGTCACTTCCCATTCCTGCTTGAGCCCGAGTAATCAACTCCTCACCAAGGAGCAGTTTGAGGTTAAGCAACTTCAGTGGTTTCTTTCCCAGAAACTGGCAGTAACTCTTATACTGAAACCATGAGTTGGTGATTGCCAGGTCAAAAAAGTGGAAAACTGCACACACTGTTCATTTCCGAGTTCGAGAAGCCATCCTGTAGAAACTCAACATTCGGTCAATCAAGTCCACACCACCCATGTTGGTGTTTTACTCAGCAATTGCCAATGGCCTTGATACCTGAACAATTCTTTTCTCTTTCTTGGACCATATTCTGTGTGTGTCCTGAGGTTCATTGCCATAGGCAGAGGATGCCATGACAACTGGCTTGATGTCCAACCATTTTATGATAGCAACTTCAGGAGAGCCTCTTCTGACAACCATCTCTGATTCACCTCTTCCTCTCTTTTTGAAGGTCTTATCCTCCATAATCTTACAGTCCTTTGGAAACCTGTTACTCATGAGTGTTCTAGTTCCTGTTAACCCTTTTGTCGTCAGAGTATCAAGGAGGTGGATTGTTGTAAAAAAAAACTGTCAAAGAACAGGTGGGTTCTTTGAGGCACAGACTCTGCCAAATGAAGAACAGATTGTTCTCCAATTTCATTTCCTCCTGTAACTTGGAACGTAGTCTTACCTTGGTAGACTACAAAGTTCAAGACCAGACCAGTTGGTGCAGCCAAGATAAACACCTTTAATTCAGTTGGATGTGGTTTGCCTGGTACATACTGGCGCACTGGGCATCGACCAGTAAATGGAGCCATTTGTTCATCAATGCACAATTTCCATGTTCAAGGCAGACTCAAAAATCCTTGCCTTACTTTGGTCAGAAGGGGCCTGATTCTCCACTTCTTCTTTACTTCTTTTTTAATCATCTGAAACATCAAGGTCATTGACGATCTTGATGGAGTTTCTAAGCTTGTAAAACCAATTTCTAGTCATGGATTCTGCCACAATTTGAACTCTGGTATTTGAGGCCCAATACATTTGAATGTTTGGGTATCCTAGACAGCACATGTAAATAGAATTACCAAAGAACGTCTTCAGTTCTTCAGGAGTGGTATTTAATGTTGCTCCAGACACAAGGACTTCATGCTGATTTGTGCAGAGGGCCGTCATTTCAAACACAGTCATCAATGTACCGCTTAAAATGATCCATTGTGTGATGGTGGGTTTAAGAGCTCTAACCCACATGCAGAACACCACACGGACTCAGGGAAAAAGTTCAACAGTTTATTAGAAGATAAACACAGA
>JAUZNJ010032645.1:0-13583 GCA_034780135.1 Jordanella pulchra | reverse complement strand
CCTAAAAATGACTCTGCAGCATCCAAAAATGTAAAAAGATGCTCATGCGGACCTTTATAATGGTAGTCCTAAAAGGGGTAAAAGCTACAGCAGCTATGCACCTTGTATGCATTTTGTTAAGGACATCACCTCTGCATGTTATCAGTAGACAATCTTTTTTGTATGATAGGTTTTCTCCCACAGCGGAGGATAAATCCTAAATGATGCCGTCACTGACTTATCAATAAACAAATTGTTTTCCAGAGATCTTGCTCTAATCATTCCTCACCCAGTCCTCTATATCGACTCAGCTGCTGGTAGATCTGCTTCATCCTTTCGATGTTGAGCCGGCTGGCCTCCGCGTGGTGCACCATGGGTTTTGGGTAATGGACTCCTATGATACACTTGGCTGCCGCCTGCACGGATTCTGGGGCGTTCCAAGGGTCGTAGATGAACTTGGCAGGGAAACCTCGGAGGACAGGTAAGTATCGCCTGGAAGCACAAGAAAACATTAGAAGTTCTGGCTTTGGCCAAGAGGAATTAGGAGACAGGCATGTTTATGTAATCAGTGCATAATACAAGTACATTAACTGCAAAATATCTTAATAATTACCAGAACCAGGGTTTATGTTTCATTTTTGTGCTTTAAATATGTATGATTACAATATTTTATAAACAACATTAAAAGAAATACATTTATTCTTTTCATTTTGCAGCCTATAATTGTATTCTAATTAACGAGATCAGGCTGCCCATTGTGATTCTATGGAAAATGGCTCCTACAAAATAAAAGGTACAACCACAACACTGCAAGATATGTCTATGGTAGAAGAGAGATCGGAAGAAAATAATTTGTTTCCGTTCTAAAAACTCAGTATTGAACATTTCTGGCACTGTAATTAGATAAGATGACAGTGCAGAGAGAACTAAGGCTTCAAACGTGATGGAAAACGAGGGGCTGTGGTCCAGAACACATTAATAATAAGTCATTGTGACAACAGCCATACCACTGGCAAAGAAATGCAATCCTCCAACAGATAAAAATCCAAAAATCAACTTCTCACAACACCATTTCACTGAGCTGCCAGGAGTTGCTCAGTGTGACAAAGAGAAGCCACCTACCTACTGGACTTGGTCCAACCTTACCTATTCCCAGGAGGGGAGACTGACAGGACAGAAGGAGGGGGGGCGAGTGGAACTGTGGAAAGCAGCAGAGTGCTGAGAGGGGTGGGGACTGGTGTGGTCCGGCCCAGTGGGCCGACACGCACGCACATGAGGGACGACGCTCCGCTTGCTACGGAGATCGCACCATCACTCGAGAGAGAGAGAGAGAGACCACTGCCGATTGAGTAGAAGTTGCTAGGAGACGTCTACTGTAACACGCGGTTAGAAAGCAGAGAGCATTGACCCCACCCACCCTCAGCCCTCCCCCCACCCCAACTAGAGCAGGTATATGTTTTAAAAATTTTTCAATAAAAAAAAAAAAAAAAAAAAAAAAAAAAAGAAAAAAAAAAGGGAAAAAGAGAGAAAAAAAAGAAAAGTCTTCCATGCTTTGTTTTTCCAGCTGGAAATGGAGTTTCATTGAGACAGACCCCCCCCCCTGTGTTTATCTTCTTCTGAAGCACCTCTTCGTTAAAACAATTGACAGAGATCAGCAGCAGCAAAGAAAGGGAAACAAAAGGATGCCCTGCTATGTTGGAATATTGTCAGAAATATAAAAGAAGAAAATCTACGAGCCCCAAAGTGCTGCCTGTCATAGAATAATGCTAAGAGCTCCTTGACGATGGCAGAAGTTTTCCATCATACCTCACAGCTCCAGAACCCCACCCACATCCCCTCCCTCCAACCGTCATCCCCACCCTCCCCATGATCAGACAGTGGTGGACTGAGAAAAGAGCTCACACATGCTCCCAATCCCCCAGACTGTGGTGGTTAACTTTTAAGTGGTCAGTGGGCCTATAGCCCCCCTGCTGACTGTCCCCTCCCCACAGCCACAGCACCACACTCTGGGCCGGCCCACTAGGGAGCCCCCTCATTTCACCAAAAAGGACCACAACCCTTTTGCCAGGAAGATTCACGACCTGCCAGTAGTCCTGAAGGGGAGCAGCGGGTGGTGTTATGAGAACACAGAGACTATGCAGTATGGTTTGTTTTAAGAGTGCGCTTGGAGGGTAGCACACTGAGAAAAGAGGTGACATAAGTTAGTCTAAGATTATATTAATAGTCACTAAAACTGGGTTTCATCTACTTAACAAACACTGAATATTGTGCCCCGAGCACTCAACTCTGGTGAATGCCTTTAAGTAAACCTTTTAGAAAAATTTAGACATATTTCAACACACTTTAGGAGATTTTCATTTTTTTTAATAAGATCATATGTGCACTTAATATAGCAACCATTAACACTATGGTTTAATTGTAAATTGGTACAATCTTATTTTTGTTATAGGTAAATTTGAAGGAAACAGTTATTATCATTCAATCTATTTGAAGAAATCTATCTCTGCATTTAGACACACCTTACATTGATGCACAAAATGTATTAAAAAACGGAAAAAAAAATCTCTTCAGTGTTTGACAGCAACAGTTTGTTTCATTTGAGTTTAAATCAATTGTGTTTTGCTTGCTTTTATTTTCCGCTCAACAGTTCAGGGTAGTTTAACTGTGTGCATTCATTCAGATAACCTACAGTGATAAATGTCATATGTAGTTTATATCTGTCCTTCAACATAAAACCAGCCGCTGCTTTTGGCCCACCAGAACCAACAAGGCTGCATTCACATAAGCAGAGCACCACTGAACATTTCACAAAGGGCTGGATGAGGGGCTTTGCCCAGCGCCTGGACAAAAGACCGGTTCGCATGGCACCACGCGGGTAACAAGTACCAGCGACACCCGTGCAACGCTGCGATGGCAGAGCTACAGCTGGTCCAACGCCTCTCCTCACTACCCTCCAGGAAATGCTTCCTAGAGCTCTACCCAACAAATGCAGGCAAGGCGTTTGCATTTCCCTACCAAGCAGTCAGAGTCCCTTTTGACGAAATGAGACGCTACCGAGTCACAAACCTACCCAGAGGGTGCTGCTGGGGTGTGAGCAAGTATCGTCCCTCAGGGTTGCACAGGTAAAACAAGAACAAACAGCCACCGGTTTCTCAGCTGGATCTCCAACTTCTATCCAAGGCGGTCTAGAGCCAGAGGGCCCAGACTGCACCTGGGTGGAAGTAGGGGGGCTGAAGAACGGCCAATCACCTTAAAAGCAATCAGCTACAATCTACACAGGGGAGAGGGACAGCTGAACTTTTCCCCCAATCCCCCCCATTAAAAAAACAAAACAAAAAAATAAAAAAGATGGACCAAAACACAAAGACAAAGCTACATCCAGAAAAAGAGAGGAAATAATCTATAACTCTGCAGTGTGAGTCATCTGCTAGTAACAGATAAACCTACTGATGTGTGTATGTATACACAATCACCGACATTTATAAACAATTAATATTACGCTTAGACCCTAGGTTGTTAGAAAAGACAAGCCTGACATCCCAGAGACTACGTACTGAAGTTGGAAGAAACGAAAAGGTGAAATAATGGCAAAACATATATGTATAAAAAAAATGAGGCTTATACCATCTCGTCACTTACCCAGAGATTTGGAGGCCCCGCATTTACCTTCCTCCCAACTCTCTCTTTGTATTCGGTTATTTTTTTTAATTCTGGGTGAACTTTATGTACAATTATGTCATTTTGAAGCCTTTTAAATCAAATTTTGTATTAATGCAAGATAAGGTTACAATAATCTTGAAAAGCTTACCAAACACTGGCTTTAACATTAGCTGGTTGAAAAAAATAATTGATAAAAATAAAAATATATATTCTTATTTATCTGGTGTGAACTTTATGAGTTATTGGCTGGAGGTGTTTAAGGTCTTGCAGCCTTCAGTAACCCTATAAAATCTTGTTTAGGGAGAGAGAGACGGACGGAGGGAAGAAGGGCAGCATCCATGTGGATGGAATCAGTTGTTGGCACCAATGGGCGATGAGAGGAAAGGGACCCACCTGATGAAGTCCCCGTTGGGGTCGGTGCGTCGGCCGAAGCCCACGGGGCAGTAGCAGTGGAAAAACTGCTGAAAGAATGAACTACAGGACAGCCACATCCAGCTGCCCGCATTCACACTCCAGTCTGCATCCAGAAGCAGCTCCTCAAAAACCTGAAACAGCAGCAGGCTATTTTAGACCGGATAAAGAGGTTCCTGTAGTTACATTTATTGTTTTAAACCTCCAAGAGCAGTTTTTCTCAAAGTGTCTTCTTTATATTAGAGAGAAAAATTGGAGTTTCTGTTCTACATTGTAAAGTGATTTCAGATTACACACTAAACGCACCGTAAAACGATCTCAGAAACATGCCACCTTTGTGCATCAGCAGTTGAAATTACGTCAGTCATATCTTTTATACTTTAATAAGGAAAGTTTAAACTTGGAGGTTCAAGTTAGTTTGAAAGCGCAAACATATTTCAGTGTAGTAATAAAAAGTTTGCAACAAAGACTAAAAGAAATATATAAAATGTCTTGACCACCCAGTTGGAAAATTCCAAAAGAAAGACCAGTTTTAAAATAACAAGAAAGCCTCGTGTTCTTTTGGTACGGAGAGGGAGCCGTGTCTTAAAAAGAAACCTGAACCATGTTTTCTCACCTTCATCCCTTCCTCCCAGCTGATCCACAGGTCCCCTCTTGTGAGGAAGCAAGCTACGGCATGCCGGGCGAGATGATGAATCCAGCCCTCCTGTCTCAGCTGCGTCATGATGGCGTCAATCCAGGGGAAGCCAGTCTTGGCCTCGGCCCACTTGGCAAGGGCCTCAGGATTCTTGTCCCAAGGGATTCGGACACAGATGGGGTTTCCTTCCATTTTGTCGAAGCGTGGGTTGTTGGTTGCTGCGGTGTAGAAGAACTCGCGCCATAGTAACTGGCCATACAAGGAGAGTGGAGGAGAGCTGTTCTTTTTTACCTAGAGGGCATTTCAACACAAAATTGATAAAAAAAAAAACAAAAACAAACATATTAGATAAAAAAGTCTGAAAACTCTTACATGACCCATTGAGTCTCTGATTTTAAAATGGAGGATAAAACAAATTGATAAATAGTTGTGGTCTTAAGACATTTAGCGATACTTGGCTGTAATCTATTCCGTTGCAACCCAGGGTGTTATGTTTTTGTTCTTTTGTGCATCTGAAAGCTTTGCAAATATGACAAAGTCACTTGTTCTAGCTCATCTTGCAAGTTTGGATGCCAACCTTGCGGTAGAGGTCAGTGAGTTTGAAGTAGAAGAGGCGGCAGGAGAGGCAGCCGAAACGCAGGTAGGGGCTGAGGCCTGTCGGGCTGGCCAGCAGCGAGTTAGCATTCATCCGGGGACGCTCGAAGTTAGCCACCCATGCCTGAGAAGGAAAAGGAGATGCAAGAAGCAGTACAGGAAGAAAGGAAATGAGAAAGATGGATTCAGACATATTGGGAAAAAAATTAATTGAAAGCAAATATCTTTGAATATCTGAGGAGGTAAAGTGGCAATGGAAATTCAACAGAACTAGTTTTATTGTTGTCTTAACATTAGAGACAGTAGAAACTGGCTTTTTATATTCAGTTTAATTGGGAAAGCGAATTAAAATATCTCACAAGAAATATTTTCTTCACCTTGATTGAGGATAGCATGTTACTTTATTCAATTATTCTAAAATTGAATAAAGGAAAAACCCTAACATGAGGATTTTATACTGACTTTTCTCTCCAGATGGCGCTCTATCCTTGTCAGCGCTTCAGTCTCTCCTCCGGGCCACACAGCTGAAGGGAGGCCCTCTGTGTCGAAGCCTGAAAAACGTTTTTACCAAGATCAGCATTTTTTCTCATCCAAGAACATCCAGTTTTAGATGTTGGAGAAGCTACCGGCCCGTCACTCACATCAGCAAAAACATAATATAATAAAAACGTAACCATAATAACGTTCATTCATATCTTCTTCACCACCTTTAACCAGCTGGCGTTCCAAGCCACAGTTCATAAAAACTTTAAAAAAAAGTTTAGACTTAAACTTAAAAAAAAAAAAAATTAAGATTAAAATAAGACTCCACTTCAAAATTCTACATTTTCCATATTTAACTTTTAGGAAAATATTAGTGGAAAACATTTAAAATTCACAGCTTTATTGGGTATCTTAATATATTAAGATCAGAACTGTATAAAAAAAAAAAAAAAATCAATGGTTCTTAAAGGGGTCTGGAAAACACGACAAAACTGATTTTTTAAATTAATCTGATAAATCTTCATTAACATCTAAACTGATAACAGAGTTTGAGACAAACATTAAACAATCAATATAAAAAGTTCTCTCTGTTTAGGAAATTCATATTTCAAGTAATGGAATAAAAGGGAAACAGTCCAGATGGTAACAAACCTTATCCATACTTTTTATAAACTATTTACAGCCTAATGTATATAGAAGAAAATGCAAAGAAATGATTATTCTTAACTTTAAAAAAAATCTGTTGAAAGTAACACCAAGAGTTGATCCCCAACTCTCTAACACTAAAACATGAGTTTGTCCCTATAAGTAAAGATGCAAACATAACCAACATGGATTTCTTTATGTTGCATGTTTAAAAACGTCAGCTTGGTTTCTCTACCTGCATTTTATTTCTAATGCTATCCTTCTTCAGGTGAGTTCTGGACTATATTCTGCTTCAATACAAGCAAAACCATTTTTTGAGACACAGAAGCTGGTATTTGTCGACTGCCAGAATGACCCCCTAAAGTCCCAAGGAGCAAAACGAGGTGCAGCTGTAGTTGGCAGACGGTGGGAGCACTGCCAGCCTCTGAGAAGGGACAGATCCTGGCACTCCAACTGGAAAACACAACGTCTGAACCGAGTCGGGATAAGAAGGTTAAAGTGGGCTCTGATTAATTTATGGGATAAATAACAGCTTGTGTGGAACAAACTGGGGAAACCAGATATATTTAGACCGTTCAAAGGTTAAACACCTCATAGATCAGTGAGAGAGTTTGGTTCAGCAGGTGTTAACTGCAGATGGCTGCAGAACATTGAAACACGTGAATGGACCAACAGTCTGTGAATGGAAAAAAGACATCTGAATGGTACCTTTAAGTAGCTGGACTTGAATAATCCAATAAGAAAGACTTAGAGAAGGAAAAGCTTTAAATAGAGAAACTTACCTGATAAGCTTAATGAGCCTAACACTAAACATTATGTTAATTTAATTTCCCTTTGGGATAAATAAAGTATTTTTGAATTGGGAAATATTTTATGGTAATATTGCTTCCATTTAGTTCAAAAGATAACTAAGAATACCGAAGGTGCACCTTTGCTGTAAAACTATTCTTTATGTCAACCTGATTTCGTGTTTTAATCAGTTTCAAACTAAGTAAATAAGTAAAATGTGGGCCAGTCATCAGCTCCTAAAAAGGTTTTAGATCAGATTAGGACTCAGGCTTTCCTGATAAATCTAAAAATCAGGTAATGAGTTTGTTTTCTCACCCAGTTCCTCCAGGGAAGGGACACCATACTTTTCCCCGTGGTCCTCACAGATGGGGGTGATGCAGCCGCCCATTAGTGTGTCTGACAGCGTCTCCACAGGCATCTCAGGTGGGTCAAGACGACTTATCAGGGTCTGGAACCGCTTGTAGGTGAGGGGAGGCTGTCCACCATTCAGCTCGATGATCCTTTAAATATACAGAATAATAAATACACATGAATAAAAAGTATGAAATCGCTCAATGATTCAGGAGACAGATAGTTTTTTCAATAAAACTAACTTGACCAGATTGTTTACAGGACAGAATAACTATTAAAATCTGTTTTAAAAAGGTACTGTCTGTGAAAAAATAGAACAGAAACATTAAAATATTCAGAATCTTTTTTTTTTTTAGAAATATTTACAAACCTTGCCGTATATAAAAACAAACCTTTTGATTTATTAAACAAAAGAAGAACACAAGATTTTCTTTTAAGCAGAGGAAATAATTGAGGCATCCTTTCCCTTGAAAGCTAGCGTTACCGTCTCTACCTTCCTAAATTGGGCAAGGTATCGATTAATGCGTTATTGATCGACTAAAGCAAAGGTTCCAAAACTTTTCTTGCTGGATTCTCTTTGGTTTACAAGAAAGATTTTAAAGTCCCTCATTTTGAGAACAACTTGACTAATGATTAATGCATAAGCAGTCATTTGTCTCTTGATACAAAAGAAAAACTGTTTTCTGACACATTATGTCAAACATCCTCTGTACAGAAATCATTTTAGACTCTGATCTGCCCAAAGAACATCTATTCTGGAAGTTCTGGTCTTTGCTCATATTCTCTCTGTTTGACTTCAGGTGGGTCTTCATTTTTTTATTTTTTTTAAGACCAAAGCTTTTCTGATTCTACACCAACAACGAAATATAGTCTCCTGATTTTACTTTTACGCACTTTCATATAAGCAACCGCCTGATGTTGTTTTATCCCCTTCGATGACCTTCAATGGTTTTGGGAGACTAGTTAAAGCTAAAGCACCTGATGCTTTAAATGCTCTCTGCTTATGGGCTGTTCTAACTAGAGTGGTTACATTACATTTTAACAGTTACATTTTTTTAACCTCTTCAGATTCTTTACCAGGCTCCATGATGCTACACTCATCTTTCTAAAGGTCTTAGACAGCTCGTAGGACTTTATGTTTACTACTCCTTTTACAGTTAGGAGTGCTTAAGTATATTTTCCCCCACAGAGTTGAGTATCACTCCTCTGACAAATGTAGCTAATGTGATCTGCCTGTATAATTTCAGCCATATGAAATGTGAATAAGGTCTGTTTTTATTTATTTCTCACCAGATGCTTGGCTTTAAGACATTTTTAAATTCATAAGATTTGATATTTTTAGTACTGTTCAATATGTTCCCTTTAAAAAGACGGTATACTTCTACTGGACTTCAACATTTTTAGCATTTATTAGGATGATCCACTTATTTTCCACTTTTAATCATATTCTTCATTTTGGATATCTGCAGATCCCAATACTTTTCCGACACCATAGCTGTTTGCTTAATGTTCATAATTAGTGCTGATTTCTTTAAGAGACCGTTATAAATTCCTCCTACAACCATGTATGATATGTATGAATATACACGTATATATACTTGAAGGCAACTCCAGATTAGCATAAGTTTAGATAAAGAAGTTGAACACAGAAAATCATGATAACAGGACAAAATCCTGAGAACAAATATGCAACTGCATTGGTTCAAATTGACTGTATTCATTAAATCTAAGACAGCTGTCGACTAAGGAAGAATTATATTTAATATCAGGACAGAGTCAGATATTAATATTGGATGGTTTATCTCTACTTTTAAATCAAACAGGTTGTAATAATAAACAATTGCTTGACAAAAATGACCCTGACATTCAAAGGTAAATTAAAATGGCAACATCTTCATGAGGTTTTAGCTGTGGAGAGACAAAAAAAAAAAAAAAAAAAATGGCAAAATGTGGTTCCAACACACGTCCTTCTTTAAAAAAGCATATTTGATATTTTCTCAACATCTTACTTATCCAGGTCGTAGAGGGTGTGAGATATCTTGACGATGACCTCCACCCCCGCCTCCATGGCCAGTTTCTTGATGGCGGCGTCTCGCTCCTTCCCAAATGGTTCAGAGTCATACTCAAAGGTCAGCCGAGAGATCTTCCACTCCTGAATGGGGAGATTCAATTCAATTCAGTTCAGTTGATGCATTGGCTCATTGATTCAACAGTAATCTCTCACACCAAGCATGCATGTAGCGACAGTAGAGAGGAAAAAAACTCTCCAGAGAGAAAGATTGTAAATTACTTTTTTTTAACCAAAACATATTTCCAGAAAATTCAGTCAAGTTTGGGGTAAAATGTAAACATTTTTTAGAGTTTGTGAAGGAGAGCAGTTTCCCTCTCTTTGCTGACCTTAAAGAGGCGCGGGAACACGTTTGCTGGTTGGCCCCTGATGACAAAAAGTCGGGAATTGAGCTTTCGAAGACTTGCATCCAAATCCTCCAAACACTGGAGCAGAAACCTGCAGATGGGATAAAAACAAAACAAACAAACAAAAAACAGTCAAAATGTGAAGGAAAAACAATCCTGGTATATAATTACAGGTATAATCAAGCTTTAACATAAAACAAAACAAACTTCCGCGTTAACAATTTTCATTCATTGTTTTTCTTATATGTTATTTAAAAAGCTCATTCGTAGCTATTCTTTCATTTATTTATATGGATCTTCTTATGTTTAGACACAGAAAATTTTCCATTTTCATTTTTATGGTAGTGGTTCAGCTGAATTTTAAATGTACAGCAAACAAGATAAAAAGGGTTTGAAAGCAGAAACTACAGATGTAGAAGCAAAAAACCCCAAAAAACTAGAAGCACTTAGAGAGCACAGACCCAGAAGTGCTTAGACTCTACTGTTTTATAGCACATCTTTAGACTAGTTTCTCAACTGCATAATTTACCATGTATTCATCTTTAGTTCACGTTATTATATTTTGACGGTCAAAGTCAAATTTGCAGTGACTTTTCAAAAGGTAACTAAATAAAACGGCTCTCCGTCCCCTCAGTTGCTGTTTTACTCATTTCTTTCAACCCTGTGAAACCTTTGCACATCAAGAATTATATTTATAGTTTTTTAACCAGCAAACTCTGAAACATTTGGATCTGAAAAGTTCCCTAAATCTAAAGGAGGAACCTGCTTTGGGTCTTCTGTTATAAGAAAAAAAAAAAAACACTGCAAGAAAAAAACTGATTGATTTGCAGGATTTATTTTTGTGATATAGCTTTTTTCTTTTGTTGAAGCCCAGTTTCCATATTAGGATATAATGGGGCAGTAACTGTCGGACCAGATCACTTTAGAAGAAAAGGAAACTGCCCATCTGTGATGCAAAGATATAAAAGGGTGAGCAGTGTCATGAAACTTTCATCAAAATGTCCATACGTATTAGAGACCCTTTTCTTTGGTCTCACCATACCTTTCTGTATTTCAAGAGTTCTCTGAATGCGGCTTGGAGGAGTTTATTTGGATGAGTAGTTTTTACAGAGGTCGATATTAAAAACTGAGACTTGAAGGGCTAAAATAAATATTTGCACTCCCCACAAAATAAAAATCAGTAAAAGTACAGTCAGCAGATGTGTGCCATCTTTGTATCTTAGAGCCTTCAAGGTCTTGGCTGAGAGTTTACAGTATTCAATTCAGTTTACTTATACATGTAGTAAAAACAGCAAAGTTTGGGCACTTCTAGGTCCAAGCTGCTCCCTGAAGGCTGAACGTGACGCACACCTCAACCCATCACAAACTCCAGCTTTTGCTCAAGAACTATGTGTGAAAAGTTACTGACGCTACAAAATGTCATACAGCAGCATCTTGAACTGAGCCAACGTCCCGGTCTCTGGGGAGGAATACTAGACTGTTGGAACTATTTTATTGTTTTCAACCATGTTCAGCACTTTGTTACAGCAGTTAGCTTTTTTAAAGTGCTCTACAAACAAGGTAATGATGGTGAACTAAAGATTACATTAAACAAAAATCAAAAATATTAAGTTGAAATTAAAAGTAGTTTTTATTTTTTTATTTTTGATGCAATTGTTTTACCATGCACATTGCAAGACAGGGTCATTTTAGTTGTTTGAGTATTTTATTATTGCACAAAAGCAGATTGAATGGACTGAATTATGTGCAATCTTTAAGTATGTACCTGATATCCTTAGAATTTATTTTAGAAAAAAAGTAGGGATGCACAAGTTAGTTTGAGATTGATACACATTTTTTCCCACCATTTTTGTGAGCTTTAGCATGTAGAAATACATTGTGAATGAGAATGTGGATGAAAGCACAGAGAGACCATGTAACTGGCAAAATATGTCACTGTTATGCTGGGTTTGAATGCAGGGCATCTGAAATATGATATCTAAACCACATTTTGCATCTAAGCCGTCCTTTGATTTTGAGATTGCGGAGTTTTACATTTTTATGACAAATATAATGAAGTACACTGCAGTTCTAAAATGTGGCTACTTCAATTTTTAAGAAAGCTACATATGTTTGTAAATGACTCCAACAGGTGTTGGTTCATGTGCGATAAAGGAAGTGATCTTTTGTGCTATAAAAATGCTGCGGGCTTCAACTGATATATTAAAGATCTTTATGCAAGTGTAAAATAACAAATATATATAAGTTACAGAGACTCCTGAATACCATTTCTGTGCCCCTTGTCTTTATGCCTTTGGTGGTTCATACTGCTTAAAAAAAAAAAAAAAAAAAAAAAAAAAAAAAAAAAAAAAGAATTTGCTTAAACTGACTGAAACCAATCCAAAAAGTCAAGCATCTCTGGAATGTGCAAGAATCTTAAAATATTCCAAAAAGTTATTTTTAGGAAAAGGTTGTATGCCGTCTGTGGAGAAATTTACTTGAAGCAGAGAGCTGCTATAACAATGTACAGGAGGGAGAGGAGCATCATTTCTGTCCAGTAAAATGACATCACTACTGACTGAACATTACATTGACGTTTCCATCCTGGAAATGACGCACAGTGTTGAGGTCATGGTCACTGGAACGGAAGGAAAAGGCATTTCTGTGAATCCAAATGTCTGGGCAGCCTAATTTTACTGTATTTTACTTTGTTGAGGTACTTTGTGTGCTTTACATTAATCACAATAGATTAATATTGAATGTACTTAAAGTCAAAAATAAAAAACTAGGCTTTATAAAATACAATTAACTAGTTTTCCTCCTCTCCTTCTGCTTCCATTAACCTCTTTACTTGTATGTATTATATGATGTTTAAAATCAATATAACAGCCTAATCTGCATGCTTAATCAGCCTAACGTGGCCCTGCGGTCCTAAATGTGCAGGGTTATATAAAGAGCATAACATCCACCACATGGTGCTCAGCTAACTTCTGTTGCCTCCTGTATAACTTGTACTTTAATCACTGGACCTGAGCAGGCTCTGCTTACAGCCAAAGCTCCATTTGTTCCCAATCCTAATGCAGACAGACAGAGCTGGGAGACAAAGTATATAGCACAGCATAAAGGCACGTGCCTTCCTGCTAATGAGCTAAATGCAGGCAGCTCTCAGACAGAACCTCTGCAAAGATTAGTAAAGAGAAGAGTTTAGATTTGGATCATAGAATTCAAATATGAGGATTCAAGTTTAGCTGTCAGTTTTATTAGGGTTGACTCTTAATAGTTAACTAGATTAGCGCCTCGTAAGGAAGAAAAGGAAGTTGCTGGGAAGATTTGAAATCCTGTTCTGGAACCAATTTAGAATCCTCTGCTTTTGGGAAAGGATTGAAAATGTTTCTCCTATCTTAGCTTCTCTTCATTGGCTCCCTGTTAAATCTAGAATAGAATTTAAAATCCTCCTTCTCATTTATAAAGCCCTAAATAACAAAGCTCCATCTGATATCGGAGATCTGATTGTTCCTTATGTTCCTAACAGAGCACTTCGCTCACAATCTGCAGGTTTGGTTGTGGTTCCTAGAATTTCTAAAAGTAGAATGGGAGGCAGATCTTTCAGCTATCAGGCTCCTTTCCTGTGGAACCAACT
>JAUZNJ010032644.1:0-13583 GCA_034780135.1 Jordanella pulchra | reverse complement strand
GTCTCCTGATGAGCTGAAGATCCTCAGGTGTGCAGAGGGCTCCAGCCCAGGAGACCCACGGCGCGCTCTGCTGGAGACAAGGTGGCAGACAGGCTCCGGATCTCAACATTACCCACAACGTACCCTAGAAAAGCTTTGTCTGTCTTGCATCTGATTCAACCAAAACAATAAAGAGCTACAGTCCAAAATCAAACCTTACTTTTATCAAATTATCACAACTTCCAAACAATGACCAGTCACTTTATGTCTTCTAGTCGAGATTCTTTACTCATTGCAGTACAGGCTGCTCTTGTCAATGAGGTTGATGATATCCATATAATTGCAGACTATTACAGAACCACAGAGTTGATATTATTCGACCTTACTGTAGCATTCGACACTGTTTATCAGTCAATTTTATAAAAGCAACTGGAAAACTGGAGGAGCCTGTCTGGTCTAGCATCGGACTGGTTTGAATGCTCAATTTACATCAGAAATCACAAAATCACATGTGGGTTTCCCTGAGGGTCCACCTTAGGGCCCCTCCTATTCAATAGCTACATGCTCACCCCAACAAGAGAAGTCAACATAAGTGTGCAGATAACACACAGAAGGAAAGAGATGTGGAGGCAGCATGCAGACTTGTGAATGTGAGTGAAAGGATGAATCCCAAACTGGCCACTAAGCATAAACCCTCTGTATGCATATTCTCAAAAACGGTCTGCCTCATTAAGGGCCGTCCCAAAAACTGTAGTGGGTAGGGTGAGTGGACCGCCCAACTCTTAAATAATGAGTCTGTATTAGTGAAATTTGGCAGTAGGTGTAGTGGCGAACTAATGTGGAGGAAACGTGCACTCATATGTAAGTTCCACTGGTTTGCTGCAGCTTCATCACACTAACAGAAAAAGATGTCAATAATCCTTAAAGGGAAAATCCTCTCTTTGAAAAAGAGTCATAAGATGTTTTATTTGTAGTCTAACAAACTCCATGAGAAGGAAACAGTAATAATTTGAAACAAACTGCTCTGGTCAGATCAGGCCAAATCTAAGATATTATGACCTACATGTACAACTGCATAACAGTATAATCACAGTATCATGCTGTCAGAGGTTTGGAAAGTCTATGGAAGAAAGGCAATGTACATCCTGGACAGGTCGCCGGTCCATTGCAGGACAGAACAAAAAACATTAAGGGCGTGCAGGTGGCGCAGTGGTTAGTGCGCACGACCCATGTATGGACGCCTTAGTCCTCGACGCGGGTGACCCAGGTTCAAATCCGGCTTGTGGTCCTTTCCCGCATGTCTCCCCCCCTCTCTCATACCCCCTTTCCTGTCAGCCTACTGTCAGAAAAACGAGCCACTAGTGCCGTAAAAAAAAAAAACTCAAAAAAAAAAAAAAAACACACACATGTTGTGTAACATGTGTTACATGTTGTGTAACACATTCCTTGTGAGAACTTACCATTGACTTTCACTCATTTCCCACTATGGCTTAACACTGACTCTTACCCTGTCCATTTTTTTCATAACTGGTTATTAAAGACATTTATGTTCTCATTTACTCCACAATTTGAGTATTAGATTGATTAAATAACTATGTCTGTCTTTTCCATCTTCCCTGTTTAAATCCAGGAATATTCTGGAACAAAGCCCGTTAGAGTCTGCAAAGGAGATGAGACTGGCTGAAGGTTTACATTCCTGCAGCACAGCAATCCTGAACACAACCAAAACTGCAGAAAGATTTGGATCCAATTCATGAGTTACAATGGCCCCCTCAGTCCAAGCTTAAATCAGACTAATAATCTGTCTCAAGACCTAATTTTACATTTTGAAAAAAATTCTCTAATGTGACGGTGTTTGAAAACCTTAAAAATAGAATGAGCAACGATTTCAGTCTCTTGGTGTATAAAGCTTGTAGAGACACACACCAACAGAGGTTTTGACCATTTTATTATGATGTTTCTTTTTTTGTACCGGGGGGGGGGGGGGGCTACAGACTAATGGTTATCAAGAGTTGGGGTCAGAGATGTTGGTGTATCTATCCCTGAGTCCAGCACAGCATCGTATCACAAGACAGGTGACGAAAAGCTTGAGTGTTGCCCTTTTATCTTTTGTTTCTTAAAGGCAACACGATTGGTTCTTCTAAACATCTGCCTGTTGTTATGAGCAAGACCCTCAGTTTGTGCTCTTGCACGACTCTCACACCGTATTCAAATGATTGTAAACCTTCTCAGATGCCTGATGTTCCACAGGAGCCTGTTGATCATCAATTTATAAAGGTAGGGTGTATCCAAGGCACAGGACAGGAGAAGGTTTGAAAATCACTCCTCTAAAAATAGCATTTCACTAAATTATGCTTTTCCAAGTCTCTACATTGTTCATTGGTTTGAACATAATACAATTTTTAAATTAGTTTTAAAGCTAATTAAAGCTAAATCGGAATTCTCCAATATAATCTTCGGTTCTAAGTCACAAAAACAATACTGTACTGTGATGTTATGCTTGTAGCTCAGTTAATTATTTTCATCTAGAATATCTTTATTTGAAGTTCAATTCTTTTTGATGATAAATTCTTATATTTTGAACAGAAGTTGTGGATTTATTCCATACATGTGCTGAGTTTACTGTTGATGGTGGGAGCTTGAATCACATGCCACCAGCTAACACACAGGTTCACAGGAACACATACAACTGTCTGAAAGTTATTGGATTGAAATCTTGAATAACATGAATGCATACAAGTACACAGCAGCAGCAGCTTCATTATTTTTAACTAGAGGCTGACATCAAGCATGTTCACTGGAAATCTGTGATATGATCAGACCAAGTGCAGCTTCCAGTAGAGAACTCGGATAAGATCTCTTAGTTTTTGCTTCCTTTGATCTGATCAAGCAGTTGTTTTCAATCATTTTTTAGCTTTTGTCCCATAATCATAAAAGGTAAAGTCTTAAAAATCAGATTAGGAATTTTTAACTATGACCATCTTTAATAAGCTAAATTAAGCAAGAAGATGATAACAATGGGCAACAGTAGAACACAAAATTGAACCAATTACTCTCTGATAACGACAGCAGTCTACAATCTCTGTTAAAGGAATTACTGCTGAACTTTTGTAGCCATGTCTAGCAGAATTTAAATTTTTTTAGTTTGGTATGTTTGTCATCAAGGATATAGAAGTTCTTATGTAATTTAGCTGCATTTTTAGTTTATTTGTTCTAGTTTTGACCTTGAGCTGGATAAACAAATAATCACAAATTTATAGAAGATTAAGTGATTTTTTTTTTTTTAGGTGAAAATGCGGTAATGGGTATAATTGAAATATATTTGATCTGATAGATACTAAGTGGGGTTAATTTGACCTGACATTTCAATGTGCATTAGAAATATATACTGGACCAGCAATAAACTGATTACACCTTAACTTAGATTTAAAGGATTAGACTAACTTTTGCTATTAAAATCTATTATGTTTATATATAACACTGAAAACACACAATTTGAGATTTCAGATTGCCTGTAGTTTATAAAAACTGAGGAGAAGTATACAAGTCCAGTTTAAAGCCTGGTGGTTTTTACGCCACACAATCAGTAATATGGCCTGTTTTGTAACTTTTGAATAATGTGAAACAATTTCTAGAGTCTCACTTAGCAGGTATAAAAACAAAAGGTTTAAATGTAATAAGTACAAAATAAAGGATAAATAAACAAAACCACAGTAATTGTTTCATTTTTTCAGAAAGTTGTTTTTTGTATTCTCTTAATCATTTCAGGAAAAAGCCTGAAGAAATTTTTTTCTCAATTTATTTTCTTTTTTTTTAACTTATCCAGACTTGGAAAAACTATTGAACCAGTCATAACTTTTTGAGACTTTTCTACACTGCTTAAGAACTATATACAAAGCTCCAAATCCAAAATTAAGCAGCCTAAAATTGTCCAAATGTTGTTTGAAATGCATTCTCTTAAACAAGAAGGGCATGAAAGATTATTCATTTTTCTCATGTGTCATGTAAAGTTTTAGTCATCATTAAATGTGTTCTTAAGTACTGCTCTTTGACATCACCGAACCCTTAACAGAATCTGACAGGCCAGCCTTGGATATTAAATCGGTTAAATTGATCTAAAGGGGCTTATGTTAACAACATATCAGAAACACTGCAACCTTTTCTGTTTTAGGGGTTTAATCACACCTTTTCCTTTTGTATAAATTTGTGCATACTTGTACTCACAGCTGAGAGATAAAATATGTATCATACTTTACTAGTAAAATGAGGACGTTTATCGAGCCCTTACCTTTTTTTTGGAGGAGGCTCTGGGGGGGCTCTGGAGCAAAGCCTCAGATGGTAACTGAAGAGCGAAGGATTGTCTCTTTCTCATCCTACAACAGAAGAGGTCCCAGCTCCTTCATTTTGAAAGATTATTACCTTGAGTTTTGACGTTAACATTTCTTAACAAATGACTTTTCAGCTCTGGATCACCTGTAGTATTTGTATATCTATTGGTATTTCATTTTTTCCTCACTGGAACTGAAATAGTTAATTGGTATTCCTACAATTTTAAAAAGTATGGTAACTTTACATAACTTTAAAACCTTGTTACATTTGACCTCTTATAGATGGGATAGTTTCTATCAGAGATGTTCTAATGAGCGCCCTATGCAAACAGAAAAAGCATGTGATTACTGGCTCCACCAAGTGGTGACTAGAAAAGGAAAGTCAGCTTATATCAAACAGAAAATAAATGGTATTTGCAGACTTATGTTGCTCTGTGCTGTTTTTCATGCTTTATGCTGAACACATGGTGGGTTTATAGAAATGTAAGATCTGATATGATCCCTGTTGTGTATGTAGATATAGGTAGTTTTTAAATGACATCTTAGTTTTCAAACATTTTTAAAAGAAACATCAGTGTGTCCTGTAGTATATACAGGGTTTCCTTTTTCCTCTTGCATTTCCTTTTTAGACTACATCCTCCCCCACTCAAAAAGTTTCAGAATCTAGCATAAAAAGCACCAAAGACGCACAGATAAACAAGATCTGATCGTTGTACTGTTTAGTGTCAGCTATCCCCACGTTACATAAGGAAACCACAACTCAAATGATTAAATGCAGCCTCCATTATGCACAGCTGCAGCACAGCTAATAAACACATTTTGTATTTAAAGTAAATGTTGCAGAACTAGATTAAAAATAAATGTTATAAAACAAAATGATGCTGCAGCTAAAAATAAGTGTGTTTATAATTTAGGATAAGATCTTGCTATTTATTTTGTGCTTCTTTAGTTAGATAGGTTCTTCAATAAGCCAATCGTAACCTCTAGGGATTCTGCCAATAATGCTTTCTAGATCTGTATTGATCCTCTGCTGGAAACAATTCTCAGCCTATCAGGTTTTAAAAGGTTTAATAAGAAGAATCTGTACTTTAGCTAATGAGCATCCTAAAAAGAAATTCATTGTAGAAGTCTGAGTTCATTTGGTCAATTCCCACATAGTACTACTGTTCTAAAGTATTTTAAAGAAAATATAAAAAATCATTATTTGAACTAATACTGGTTAAAATCAATAGACTGGAATACCATGAAATTGTTGTTTGCATTTATAGGCTATATTTTGTAGATTTATTTCAAAAACTGTCATATTTTTTGCTAGTAAGTTTAATGTATAACATTCTATTTTCCATAATACCATTAAAAGTTGGTTTTTTTTAATCTAGAGATTTCCTGTCCAACACAATCATGAGGAAGGCTCCTGGTGTTACAGCTGTTCAGCCGGTAGTTGGTGATATGCTTCACTAAGTCTTGGCCAAAAAAGGTAATTGGTAAAGAAATTGGCAGTTCACAACTAGCTGTATCAAAGCATGTTAATTAAAAGTTGTTTGAGAATGAAAAATAACTATGAAGTATCAGAGATACCAACAGTCTTGAGAAAATTATCATCGAAACCTCTTTTAAAAGATTAATAAGATACAGTAGAACTGGCTTCTTTACGTACTATCACACATATATCAATCCAGAACAGGAACTACAACTAATCTTCTGTGGAACCTGTTTTAGTCTGTGAGGCAGACACCCTATTTTTTTTTAATATGAGACTTAACACTTTCTTTTTTACAAAGATTATAGTTAGAGTGGCTCGTCTTATTCTGTGCTATCTCTGTAGTTGTGCTGCAATAGGATTAGACCGCTGGAGGACATAGGGACCACTTTTTATCATTCTGTTTCATTCTATCTCTATTTTCAGGATTTGGTTCTTCAACCCCAAACATTATGTTCTCTCTACATTTTCCTGTAATAGCTTTATCTATTCTGGTCCTGTTTGGCTGGGAGACGATCCTTGAGAGAAATATCTGCTGGGCTGCTGCCAGCTTTGGTAAAAGCCCACTGTATGAGAAAAAGTAAGAGAAATGTATGGCAAGCATACAAAAATGTTGTTGCATAAGCATTAGTGTCACTTTTTCAGCTGCATAAATGAAATCAAATTTTCAGGTCTGCCCACAAATTTGCTACAGGACTGAGGTCAGGGCTTTGTGTTGGACGCTTAAAAAACAAGACTTTGTGGTCTTTAAGTCAATTTAAGCCTGATTTAGTGTTAAGCTTTAAGCTTTTTCTATTTATGTCAAAGTCAGTGTCAGTGCATTTAATACAGATATCTCTTTCCAAAGTGCTGTAAACAGTAAACAATCTAAATGTGTACATCAAAATTATACACAACATGAAATAATATCAATGACAAATAATAAAACTTAAAACATAAAATAATATCAATGAAAAGTAATAAAGCTAAAAAAAAAAACAAGAAAAGAAATAAACATAACAAAAGATTGCTCAGCTTGAGTTAAAGGCCGGTGCACACAGGTGGGTTTCTTAACAACAACCTTAAAATGCAAAGAGAATTGGCTGTCGTAATATTCACGGGTAGACTGTTCCACAGTCTAGGTGCAAACAGAGCAAATGCTCGGTCGCTTCTAGATTTCAGTCCTGATCTCAGTACAATTAAAGTTACTGAACTGGCTGAACTCGTGGATGAAACTGGAAAGTGAATCAACCGAAGCTGGGAAGGATAGAGGGGAGTTAACCCATTTAAACATTTATATACCATCAACATAATCTCAAGATGAGTCCTGTAGTTGCCTGGAGCCTCTGTTTACAAAAGCCACTGTTCCCCAACCTTTAACTACCTGTCACATGACATTACTTCAGAAACTAAGGCACTGCTCCCTTCCTGCAATTACAAACTGTAATATAGCTTTGAGGGGGACAAAGTGAGAAAGCTGGTTAATCTCTATATACGGTTGATATAAACATCCGTTATCAGCAGTCTCACACTTATCTGGAAATCAGTTTATGTCGTTTATCCTGCACTCAAAAACAGTTACCATCTCAGTTTTGTCATTTTCTTCTTGAACCTTAAGATCACCTCAGAGCACCTAGAATCTGAGCTTTATATAAATGGAGCGGCTGTCGGACTCAGGCACTGTAGGCAATGAGGATGAAATGAGCTCCTCCAGCCTGAAGTTAATGTGGATGGATTGTGTCCAGGATGATGTAAAGTCGCATTTACCAGAGGCCACAGCCGGGGTGAAGTCCTGAACCGTCTGCCTGTTTAAGGAGACGGATGCCATCCCTCCCAAGAGGCTATTACACATGTGACCGGAGCGGAGGTGGCAGGGAAAGTAAGGAGAGAGATTCAGTGGTCGAGAGGTTGCATTAATTAGACTTGACCGAGCTGCTGCTCATCCATTATTCCTGGTTGAGCTGGTGCTCGTTTGGTATGCCGAGCTCTCTCTCAGTTTGGTGTCTGTATAAGAACGGTTTGCTTGAAGGCCCACAGAGGAAAGAGAATAAAGCAGCTTTACTTCCAGTGAATTTCAGGTGAACATGTGGTTATAAATTAAATTTATTTATTTTTGATTTAGACCACAGCGCCTTGACTTCAACCCACTTAATTTGACCTGATCTTTTTAAAGAAGAGTGCAATATACATTCCCGTTTAAGATATTGTCTACTACAGTAATAAACTAATTAAGGATAACCTCTTAAGTAGTCTTTGTTGTCGGTCTGTTTCCCTCTCTGCGTGATTTATTTGATCTAGTTACGATTTATGAAAAAATATGTTGTTTATCAATTCATTTCATAATAAAAAGGGACAAACTGACAGTAGAATAGAAGATACGTGGACTAAAGTTAGTTAGCCTAATCACTTAAATAGAGGAAACATGGATTCTTCTCCTGTTCCCTGAAGATGTTTCACTTCTCATCCTAAAGGCTTTTTCTGTTACATGAGTCACTGGCACTACCCTTTTGGTTCAATATTGAGATCATTGTTAAAGATTCAAACATTCCTGAAGATGCCAACATGTGAATCATTTTGATCACTGTCTTAAGGTGCAACTAGCTGGAAATTTGTTCTGCCTCTGGAGATGAGCCAGGGCTGTGCTGTAGATGTTGACAGTAGGAAATCTTACACAAACTCTCCTGTTTAGCGTTGAATTTTCATACTTATTGTTCTTTGGGTGAAAAACTCAATGAGTCAACTGGTTCTGCTTTTGAATTATGAGCATTTAAAACTTCCTCTTTGAACCTAGTCCTAATTGCAACTATAGATATGTGGAATGAAGGTTTAGCTAGTAATATTTGCTTCAGTTTCCTTAAAAAAATCTTTAAACGTCTGTACTTCCAGGAGCCTAATGCTATCTACTGTTTCTACTGCATGATTAATGCCATGACGTATGCTCAAATGTACATACCTATAGAAGTATTTGGAAAATGGAACTGAGCATCAACTGGACTAAATTAGTTTTGTAACCTTTTAGCGATGTTAGTGATCTGTTTGCTGATTTTAATAATTTACTACTTATCAATTCATCATAAAAGGTCATTTGAGCCTACTGGCATTAGGAATCATTTAACTCTAGTAAAGGAAGCAATTAGGAGCAAATCAAAAGCTGAAGGAAGGATTTTACAATTGATCCAAGCTCACAAAGAAGGCTTGAATGTCTGGGTCTGGTTTTGCTGTAGACCAGGGGTGCTCAAGTCCAGTCCCCAAGAGCTACCAATCCTGAAACTTTAAGTCACATCTCTTCTCTAACAAACCTGAATCTAAAGGCTCAGTCCCCTCATTTAGCTCAGCAGAGGTATGGTAACAAGCCACTGATTTAATTCAGGTGTGTTAAAAATTGGGTGCATCAAAAAGTTGCAGGATACTAGCTCTTGAGGACTGGACTTGAATACCCCTGTTGTAGACAATGAAAAAAACTACAATTGTTTTTTTGTTTTGTTAAAATAAGCTTTAATGGTAATTATTTATGCCTTTCTTCATGTTGATTGTTGATTGACCAAAGAGGATCATACATATTGTCTCTTTAAAAGGACTGCTATTTTATTATGGTCTGTTTAACTACCTTAGGGGCAGCTTATGCTGAAATTAACCATTCTACAATAGTCTTTTGTGCCATCTAATGTAATATAGATGCATTTTGATTTCATGGTTAGTGCCAGGAAAACTAATTCTAGATAGAAATATGTAAGATGTATGGGCAAAAGACTCAACTACACAACTTAGTATTTATGGGAAGAAGGCTTCATTCACTTCATTTATAAGACCTGAGTTGATCTAATCAGCATCTCAAGCCACAGTTAGGTGGAACACAGAAGAAGCCTGCATATATGTTTGCCATGCAGGTGCACCTTTATGATAGGAAATGTGAGTTGATACAGTTCTTAGAAAAAATACGTGGTTTCCGAAGTGAGATACAGAATGTTCAGAAGATCTAATCAGTTTATGTACATTATGTATGTATGTTTTTTCTTGTAAATGTTTCCTTATAAAGCTAACTTAATTTCAAATTCCTATATTTCTATTGATTTATTAGAGTAAAGATCCAGTTTGAACACAATTTAGCTTCTTAGAATGAATGTAATATTCACCAGCTGAGTTAGAACATGTGAAAAAAACAAGCAATTTGTAATTGCAAGTATATTAGGGATATAAATCTAGGTGAGCAGCTGGGAATCTGTCTCTTAATTTTTGTCTGATATTTCCAAGGCACCATCTTCCACACGTCTGTTGTTTCCTTTGCATAGTTTGTAGCAGACCTTTCATTTTTCTATTCATAACTCTCAATAAACAATTCATCTTTCTTGTGATTTTTTCATAGATGCAGAATTTCTGGAGTTTTATTGTTATATTAAAATATGCGTTCACCTGAGCATACCCTTTAACATTTCATCTATTTCCATCATAGGCCTACTGGATGGTTTTTCAGATTAATATTCCTTTTCCTCAGTCTGTTAGTGTCTGGGTAGGTTTCAAGATGTGATATAAACTTTCCTCCTTTGGATTTTTTTTTCTCCTAATCACCTTTAAAAAAAATGCCTTATTTGTAAGAAAGCAAAAACTTTTGCAACTTGACCTAAACAAATATGGTGAGCAATGAAAACATCTAAAGATCTGCAATTTAAAACATATTCTTCAACCCAAACAGATTTAAAAAAAAAAACACACATCTTTAAAAGATAAATTTTTTCTTCAGTCCTACATCTGTAATTTTTAAGATTGTGAAAATGCCTTGTGAATAACTGCAAGGAGCTCTGTGCATGTGGTGTTATGCTCCGTTTCGAGGCTGTCAACAATCAGCAGGTTAGCTCTTATCTCATTAGCCTCAGTTCCTTGCATTCTGACATGTATCTTTCTGAGGCTCCGTGCCCCAGCAGGATGGATGACTGGGATAAATAAGGAATAATCAAGCGATATCTCTGGCCGTGTGCTGACCTGAATACAGGGTTCCTAGGAGACTCGACCAAAAAGCTGCTAGCATTAAAAAGAATAGATTGCTTCAAGGGGGAAGGCTGAGAGAGACAAGCTCAGACTGCAACCGCACCAGTGCTCAGAGATGGCGAAGTCTGTGGTTTGATTCACACAGATGCATGTTTCAGTTAACTTTTGCATGTTGATGAGTCTACCCACAGTCTAAATTTAGAATGACAACATTTTAACCTAAACAAAATACACTAGAATTTTCAAAATAACTGTAGTAAATGAGTAGATATGTTTTGTTTTCTGAAAAGGTTTGATTGTGAAAAGATACGAAAAGGAAATACTTGTCTTTACGGCTGGCATGAGTGATATCTGCTTCAGGAAAACAAGTGGATGAGAGAAACGAAAAAAGCAACAGTGGAGAAGTCGCACAGTCAGCCTGACCCTTTAAATGAGTGCAAACAAATCTCAGATGAGAACACAAGGTTTTAGTTAGACTCCATTCACAATTTAATAACACAGACTTCAGACTTAGCTCTGACTTTTCCGCTAAAGTCAACCTCTTATGCAATTATTGCTGAAATAAATGTAGATTATAAGCTTTAACCACCACGGAGTAAGTAGAAATAATGGTTTTCTGCAAGAAGAGTGCATGTGTTGTCTGTGAGGGTTCTCTTTAGTTTCCTCTCACAACCCAAAAAAACTAATCATTGGTAAATTAGTTACTCTGAGTCATCCTAAGTGTCTATGATGGACTGGCAGCCTGTTCTGGGTGTATCCAGCCATACGTCCAGTGACCACGGAGATGGCCATTTACACCCCCACGTTTATCACCGGACAAGCCCATATGGTCAAAGGATTGATAAATGGATGGAAATCATTTCAATAAATGGTCAAATACATTTTTTTTTTTTGCTGAAAATGGAAACTTTTAGTTACATTATCTTGGCGTACTGTTTCTCAAAGTGCAATTTAAGAAGATTTTCAGACAGAGTTTGCACCAGAGAATTATGAGATGCAGGGAAATGGAAGGTCCTGAGGTTTTATAGGAGAGTCCATTGAAATTTGAAACAGCAAATGTAATTAATACAGATATTAAGGCTAAATGTTTTGAAATGCACGTTACATCATTGTCATACAGATTCACAGCATATTAACAAATTATTTTAAAGACTCAATAACTATGAAATAAAAACTCAAAGGTAAGCTGAAACTAACCTGAGAATGATGAGGAGCATCATCCTGAACCTTTTTCAGATCCTCATCTTTTCTATTATTAGTATTATTTAGGTTATTACTACTTTAAATGGTATATATGTGTTTAATTTTGAGTAAAACTATCCTTCTTTATTCAGTTTGTTGTAACATGTAGACCTGGACTAGCTCCTGAAATAATAAACAATGTGGGGATCCAAAGGACTATTTCATGTTAGTTGTTTTAAATGCTTTGGTTTTAACTGAACCAATCACCAGTTTGTTTTCATATCTTGTTAGAAATCCAACTACAAGTTCCAGAGAGGGTTCCAGTTGTTTTCTATCACAGCCAGAGCTTCCAGGTTATAACTGTCGCTTAGATAAAAGTCCCTCTGCAATCTGTTTCTCACCATGAAGCTGGTGATACTTAAACCTCCATCTTTTTTCTTGAAGGCTGAACACAAGTTATGGCTGTGGCATAAGGTCAGCCAAGTCTGTTTTCAACTTTCAGGTTTTGCAGCTAACTTCAGCCTGGATTCCACTAGTTCCTGAACTTAAACACACTCACCAGGCTCCCCTCACTGTTTGTCTCCATGGATGCTTTGAAATAGGTCCCCTGTTTAAGTCATGTTGAGGTGAAAACAAGGCAAAGCTGCATATTCGTGATGCTGCATGAGCCAAAATAGGATTTCTAGGCTTCTTTTTCTTTTCCATCATTGCCAGGTGATGGTGGAGAGGGTTCATTTTATATCACTTCCCTGTTGCTTGTAGTGCTTACTTAACCAAGGATGTTTGCAGACTGTGAGATGTTAACAGTTTATATCAAACTGTTCATGTATGTTTTAGCATAACGATGACCAGATAGAGGTCTTTTAAACAGAAGTGTATGAAATAAATGTAGATTATTACAGATGACCTACATCTCATTCTCACACTGTTAAGACTGTCTCATCATAAACACAATTAAGGTTCACCATATTAGGTGTGTCTCTGAACTTTATTTAAAGGTAGAATATTAAGTGTAAAACACATTATTTTTACTCTGTATTTGTGGGAAAATATACCTAAAAAATCGTTTTGGTTAATTTGACAGGAAAGCTTTTTGAATTTAGATTATTCTTACTAGTGGAGCCAAAAGATGGGCTGTATGCAGTTTAGTGAACCAAGGGAAAATGACAAAAGATGATGCCGCTGTGGACCATCCTTGATTCTGTCATTTCATCCCACTCAACCGCATATGACCTGTGGAGGACCAGACATCTGAATCTAGGCAGTAAAGGAAGCTTGCAGAAAAGTACTACTTCTTATTCTCTTCTACAGTATAATATAACAAGAATACATTTTTGAATTCAACAATATGTCAAAACATCGATGCTGTGTTTGTGCTGCACCTCTATTTCCGATCTTAACTAACCCAGGTCAAAAGCATTGCCTAAAATAGATTTTTAGTGTGGTAAATGTTTCACCTTATACATTTAAAAGTATGATTGTGAGAAGAAATAAACAAACTTTTAGCCTTTGAATCATATGTTCTACAAAAGATAAAGAAGCCAGATGTTGATACATTACGGCTTTTGGAGGCCCTAACAGATGGATGGATGGATGGATGGATGGATGGATGGATGGATGGATGGATGGATGGATGGATGGATGGATGGATG
>JAUZNJ010032643.1:0-38700 GCA_034780135.1 Jordanella pulchra | reverse complement strand
TCAATCACTAAGTGCCTGGAACCAAGTGCCTGTAGTTGTTTGTGAAAAGTGCACTTATGCATGTAAGGTTTATCCAAAGAAAATAAGTTTTAAAGCAAAAAAGCAATCTGCTTTAAGTGATTGTTTCGTACATAAAGATTAGTGGTAGAAAACTGCTTCCTATGTTTGATGTAGACAATAATAATTTCTTTCCAAATAACCACTTAATGTAAAAATTGGTGATTCTTTAATAACATGGTGTGTTTGCTTAAACAGTGACGACATTTTTAAGAGTAAAGTTATTTTAAATTGGTAGAAAATGTTCTTTGGTTTGGGCTCCTTGGTTAGCTGTTAGCTTTAGCCTCCTATGCCAATTAAAAACAAAACATAAGTGTTAGCAAGTGCAGGTGATATATTAGCTATTTGAAAGTTTTATGCAGAACCTCTCTACACCACAATGGCTCACTGACAATGCACCAGGGTGATAATCCAAAATATCCTAAGAAGCTGCTTCAGAGGGGGTCCAAGTTCCAACAATGTTACTTTACCACCTCAAAGGCATTCAGATCAGTATCTAACTTTTGTGTTTTTTGTAAGATTTCTAACTTTCTATGTTGCCTAGTTTAAAAGGAATACTTTTTAAGGTTCAAAACTTTTCTATTATGCATAGTAAGCCAATTAATGTGAACAACCAAAAACCTACCAGTCCGTTTTTAATGGTCAACCATTGAAAACTCTCTGTACTTTCCCTTGTACTATTGATAAAGTCATCCAGAAGCCAACCGACCTTTCGCCAAATGAGGTTGTAAAAGCTTCATTCTTTTCGTAACTTTTTTTTCTAAACATTCGAGAAGTCTTTGCAAAATAAATACTGACGTGAGTAAATATGCCATGCTCTGTTTTTGTTTGACTTTCTTAGTTTTAGAGCTCGAGTAAAAGAATATTTTAATTATGCGCTGATAAGTAAATCTTTACAACACAAAGCTTGAGCTCATTTATTAACCTTGCAACATTTTCCTTTGCACACTAGGAAAACTGTGTCTTAAACTATTCTGATTGCACCTATTATTGAGAAGAGGAACACCTGCTAACTTTAATCTGTGAACTAGTTTCTTTCCTTTTTCTAAAGCCCCTCCAGGTGTCCATCTTGTGCCGTTTAATGCCCTATCTGTTTATGATAAGCTTTATTGCCCTCACTGCTTGCCAAAGGGTGACTGCCTTCTGCGGTTCTCTCTTCCAGTAATCACTGTTGGGTTTTGTGATGCAGTGCCTCACTCATCTCTTCAGCCTTTCCTGCAGACAGATGGCTAGTAATCTGGCCAAGAAGGTCAACGCCTCTTCAAACCCACCTCTGTATTGCTATGCACGTACAAGATTTTATCAGCATAACACTTTTGTCTGCGCACTGCACTGCAACACTTAACCTTGTAATTCCTGCCAATAGGTCATGCCAGATAATTAAACCAAGAATCTTGAGGAAATTCAATACCCTCTACTACAACCAGGGGAAACTTACACCTGAGGGAGGCATTCTGTATTCATAAACTGGATATGAAACCTGTATATGATGATAAGCAGCTCTCTTTTCAGGTGAAACAAATCTTGTTTTTTTTTTCTTTTTCCCTTTTAGGCAATTTAACTCTGGTTAGCACTGATGCCTCTGTCAAATAAAGGGTGCATTCTGTTTTGCTGGACTAATTTAAGGTTGCTAGTGTTGTGTATGGTGGCTCACTGAAATTGGTCCCCATTGACTCTGCTCCCATTTTATCTCAGTTCAATTAAAATGGTCAGAGGGTTTCAAACTGCTCATTACCTGATTTAAAATGCCAGTGTGTCCAACAGAAAAAGCCTCTATCCTTTCTTATTTTTGAAGCTCTTCTATGCACACTCTTGGTTAGTTAAGGTGAGAACTCCCATGTCTATCCCTCCATCACTCTGTACGTCCACAGTGGAGGAGAAGCCTCTGCTAAAACTCTGGGATATGTCCTGACATATACTCTGGCTTTTGTGTGGGCAGGAATTGAATCCAGTATGACCTTTATTGGAATGTGACAGCTCAGGCTGCCAGAGCTTGACAAGTCTGCAGAGTCTTCCATCAATGGCACAACAAGAATGAAACAAGAAGAAACCAAGCTAAGCTATCTGACATCTCCTCTCCACTGAGTAGTGCCGCACACACTCAGTCCGGGGGTCAGTTTTTTTCTCCTCATACTTTCAGAAATGTATTTTTTCTCTACAGTATTTCTCACAGTTTGGGAGTTGGGCTCTGTTTGCCCAAAGCCATGTACTTGAGACAGAAACTTGAACTGAGCGCCCATCATATGAGCTCATTTTACATGTTTTTGGAGGGAAACCGATGATCCACAGTTTGTACTTTGCTCCAGTTGCTACAACACCATAAAGGTTCTCCTATCTAAGTAGTCTCACAAATTTTATTATCAAACCAAAAATGTATTTCATGCCCATTAATAAACTATCAGGTATTTATGTGTTCATCCATTGCATATTAGTTTATTGTATTCAGGAGCTAAGTGTCTGATAACATTGAGGACATCTGGATCACCCATGCCAATTAACACCCCTCTTTTTGTACCTACCTTCCTTTTAAAACATATAGCCTAATTAAACAATAACTGTGAATTTATTATTTATTGTATTTAAATATATTCAGCAATTTGTAATTGTCTTAAAACATTTAAATCTCAAATGTTCTGTCTTTCCTCACAGCATAGCACTCAGCTGAATTTTTAATGCAACAAAGTCAATGTGCTCTCTTTCACCCTCTTGACCTGATAACTGCCTTAGAGCTCATTTGCTTCACTGTGCTTGTTTTCCAAGCAGAGCCACTGATGGAGCTAAGCTACCATTACCTTCTTTAAGCTCAAAAGTATTCCCAGATAAGTTTGGTTTTTACGTTTTAGTCCTTTTTATACCTATATAAAAAGGACTAAAACCTTTTATTTCTGCTTTGTCAAAACCCCAACTTGGTTATGGCATGTGGCTGTTCTCTACTGGAGGTTTCTTCCAGTTAAAAGGGAGTTTTTCTTCTCCACTGTCGCCACATGCATGCTTGGTGTGAATGAACACTGCAAAGCCAATGACTTGATGTAATCTACTGCTTTTCCTTAGATAGTAAACTTGCAACCAGTGTGTCTGAATGATTTGTCTCTGTGAAGAGCCTTGAGATGACACATGAATAAGCCTGATATTTCAAACTAAACTAAAATAATTCTTTGTTTTATACTATAATTTTCCAATTATTTTGTCTCAGGTTCTTTTTGGGCTAGTTTCCTATAATAAAGTAGGAAAGAATATGAAATCTGTTCAAATAATAATCTAATGTGACCCACCTTTTAATTTAATGTGACATTTTGTGTTGGGTCAAATTACCACATTTTCAGGGGTTAACTATATTTAGGATCTGGGAAATATTAGTGTTTAAGGTAAAAAAAACATCCATTGTTTGGTATGAATTGGATTAATTCAGCAAAAACTGCCAGGATTTAAACACCCAAAACCACACAAGTATACAGTAGGGGTGAAGGGGTGAAATTTTCAACACTGGTAATGAAGATGTCCATCATCTTTCATCCAGGTCATACTGTGTTTTGCTCCCATGAGGGTGCAGATATACCCTGTCACAGTGTAGAACTAACCAGTTCAGAGTATCACCTCTACAATTAGCAATGTATTATTTCCTTTTTTAAATTCAGTGTGTAACTGTGTGCCTGGTGGAAGTATGTTTTGGGTGTTTCCCTATAAACGTTGGCTGTAAAGGAAATTAAACTTTGAATACAATAAAGAAAACTTCAGTGTTCTTTATAAGTTGTCATAAAAAATCACAAATATGAGTTCTAAATAACTCAACAGCAGTTTTTTTCTTCGGAGTTTAAGTAGAACCTCATCTCAATGGGCTGCGGTTCTGATCCTTCTTTAGGCCAGTCCACCAGCGCTGCATTAAATGGAACATTGTCCTTGGCAGTGAGCCATATAGTCCATAACAAAAAAGATGCACTCTAACATTGCCTATCCAAATCAGTTGCTGTCCTCAAACAGCATTTTTTAGTGTTATAGTTTTATATATAATCCCTCTGGCATGAAATGAATTTAATTTCAGTGTAATTTATAGGACGTGAAATGACAATAATGCTGTCTGAAAATTTAGCTAAAAGAGGGAAAAATGTCCCTTGGGAAGCTGTTAGCATCTTCCCCTAAAGACTTGGGGGTACCCTCAAGGGAAAAAAAATGTGGTCTTAAAGTATACCTGCCCTCTTTGAATGTCATATTTCAGTTTTTCACTTTCAATAAATATAAACATGTTCAGAAATCCAATTTTTCTTTTCCTCTGTGAAGAACTAAACAAAAATGAATAACATGAGTATTGTGGAAGAATTTGAATTTGGAAGAAGTCTACATTTATTTGTTTTAATATCATTCTGTAGAGTAAAAAAAGTAGGGGATTACAATTTGGGACAATAAAAAGAAAGTAGCCTCACTGAAGGTAACTTTAAGGACAAGGAAATTCTGTGAGAATATAAAAGTTTCCTGGACTTGATGTGGGGAATAATATATATATATGTATTGTGTGTTTTTTTCAATCAACTTTATAGAAACAAGCTGCCATATAGTGCTCACATTACATGTAGTACCAGCTCAATCGGTTGGCATCCAGCTCAGACTGGATCAGCTGGACAAAGTGATGAAGAGTGACCTGGTGTCGTTTTCGCTTCAGGGAGTTTGTGCTCTCCTGGTGGCCGCTGGGACACACCAGTTAATTAACAGCACTCCAGAGTGTCAAGAAGAGGGAAAATGCTCTCAGTGCTGTCACACTCTGGCCCGCAAGTTGTGTCAGAAGAAATATATGTACCAAGAATACCAATTAAGTTAATGTATGATACACCAATAGATGATCATTTTTGTTAGCACCTTTTATCAAAGTTAGAAAGTTAGTTTTTTTTATAAAAATAAAAAGAGATTAAGTAAACTTCACCAACTATAATCTTAATGGATAAATGGGTGGATTAGCTAACAAATGATCAGAGTATTGGACATATGGGTGTACAGTATATAAGGATACATGGTTGATTGATGGATGAATGAATGAGTTGACAGATTGCTCAGCGGATGGATAAACGGATAGAGGGTCAATGTATGTTTGTGGCTTCGATACATTATGCTACTAATGTTACAGCCAATAATAGGGTGTTAACAAAATGGTATTTTAAGTAACTCTGATATGATGGCTCACAGCCTAAATAAAAGTGGAAAAGGAGAATTTGTTGTTAACATCTAGCCTGTTTTGATTGAAAGATAATTCACAAATTAAAAAAAAATAGAAATCCAAAAGGACATATATGAAAACATGAGCATGAGAAAATATTGCTATGTTTCATCAGAATGTTTAAATGAGGGTGCTGTCTTCAGAAGCCACATCATGGTTTTTTTTTTTAACATAAGAATCGAGGCACAAAATAACAACAGTAAAATTTTCTGCCAGAGGGATTGTGTGTGGTAATTATCATAAATACATTTGCAATATTCATGAACAGATTTATAATTACAAAATAAAAGTAAGAAGAAAACATGCTTAAGAGCACCATAGAGATGGACATCAACTCCCAGTGGGTGTCTACAAGCTGTTCTGTTACCTTCATCCGTCTTCAAGCACGGGTTGTTTTTCAATGGCACTAAATAATTACACACTCAACCACAAGACAGAGTACTCAAGTAATCTCTCTCACTTCACCGTAATTAGCCAGGAAAACCATTGAAGTATTTTATTTTTTTCTACAAAAATATTTTACATTAGAAAACACAAGTTCAAATATACACATTCCACCTGGTTTGCAGTAACCATGGAACATTGCGAGTCAAATATATCTGTCTATATTTAAAGTTGTAGGTAAATATATCAGCAACAATAATAAATCTGCTGCCTTTGTGAGGTCTGCAGTAGATGTCATCGAATAGAGCTTCAGCCGGTGTCAGAAATGCTCCACGAGCTGTCGTCTCATCAAAGCGATGGCTCACAATATCTATTTATATTTATTACTAAAAAAAAAAAAGAATTACAGGAAACCAATACTACTTTAGCTCTTTTTAGTGGCAGGGAAATGCTTAAGGTGTGAATGCAGCACTGTGTAGGCATCACCTCGATGTGAAAGGGGAGTGCAGGAAAAGGACTGAAAGCAACGTCGATACATAACAACGGGAATCTTGGCATTAAATGTTTTGTCCAACATTCATTTGTCGTTTTCCACAACAGCCCCTAATGTTCGCTTGTCTTCCTCACGACTGTGCATCTTGCTGTTGACAACCAGCACGCCACTCATGTGTCTTCTTCACGTCAAGTTCCCACAGAGCCATTGATCTGTAAATCTAAGCATCTACCTGCAGTACATCCCAAGGTACATTACACCTGTCTGCACAGACGGGTGCTGCAGTGCCAGTCACCTGTCGAGGGATGACACCTCAGGATATCATTCCTCCCTCCAGTTTGAGTCTATATTTGGCTTAATAGCAGTTGTTTCCTCTGGGATTGGTTGAACTGAATCTCTAGCCGGTCATTTAGTGTTAAATATTCATCCCCCCCACCACTTTTTGACATGTGTTATGTTTCCACAAAGTTTCATGTATTTCATAGGGATTTTGTGTGATAGACCAGCACAAGTTAGCAAATAATAGGAAGGAGAAAGGAACGTGATATATGACTCTGAAAGTATTTCTACAAACATGAATTGGAAAAACATGGGGGTGTGATCAAATCGCTGTTCACCTAATACCACAAAAAAAAAAAAATGAAAAAAATATAACTGCTAACAAAAACTGTGATTTAGAGAATGCTGATCTTTGAATATCTCCTAAAGTCTGGTTCAACTCATCTTTTGAATATGGAAAGAGTATTGTACAATTGCGAAACTTAAAGACAATGCAAACTACCTTAACTGAGACTGGGCAAGATGAGAGGAGCATTCATTAGAAAAAGAAGCCCATCTAACCTAAAGCGGCGGTGTTGAAAAGTTCAGGTGGGAGAAGAAGAAAAGCTGAAGAAAGAAAGAAAGAAAGAAAGAAAGAAAGAAAGAAAGAAAGAAAGAAAGAAAGAAAGAAAGAAAGAAAGAAAGAAAGAGAACAAACAGAGGACAAAAAGAGGACTTCATTTAAAGATCTATGTAGGGTGGAGAACTAGCCCTGCACATCATTCATAAAACACCCACCCCATGAGGAATAGCATGGGCAGCATCCTGCTCTGGGGATGCTTTTCCTCAGCAGTGACAGCAGAGCTGGGCAGAATTGACAAGATGATGAATAGAGCTAAATACAATCCAATTCTTTAAGGAAACCTGGTAAAATCTGCAAAAGAGTTTAGAATGTGGTAGAAGTCCCTCCTAAAGTAAAGCAACAACCTAAAACTTCCACTCAGAGCCTTAATAGAGTTTTTTTAATTAAAACATATTTATTTGTAAGAATTATTTAGTCAAAATGTGGACCTAAATCACATTTAGCAGGTCTAATTTTGTGGAAAAAGTTGATTAGAAAAGTCATGAGTCATTTTCTCATGAGAGCTAAATACACATTTTTAGATTTTTAGCAGTTTAAAAATTGTTTCACATTGAAATTATTCACCGCTTTGTTGCTCTATTAGTGAAAATCCCAATGAAATACACTGAAGTAATCTTGGGAAAGGTTCAACATGTGGCGTCTCAGTAGACTGGTAAATATCTGAACACTGGCACCCCAGGATGGATACAACTTTTATCTGAAAGTATTCACGTTTCACTAGAACTCAAGTTATGTTTGAACTCAAACAATTCAGAAATTACAGCTCTTTCAAAGTGTTTTGAAATGGATCGTAGATTAGTAGAGACTGCTTTGTTGTTTTCATAAACTCTTACAAAAGAAAACTTTCAAAAGTTGTGGATTTGAAATTTGTAGCTTCATCTTCATCAATAGGCATTTTATTATAGTTAGAGATTTGACTTCTTTCTTTTTGGTATATTTTTTTCAGATTGTTTTGTATTCAATCTTTTCCATAATTTCTCTGATGGCATCCTGGACTGTTCCACTGAACAGTAGGTATGGACCAGTATGAAATTCTAAAAATATAATACCTGTAAGTAAAAAAGTTGTCTTTGGTATTTAAAAAGGCAGGAAATGTACAATTTAATTTAATTATATTTAAAGAGAAGCAACAGTTATTTCTACTGTTGCTAAAACACTAAGCTCATGATGCATCATATTGTATTTACAGCGTTTATTTTCTGACACTTTAATTGCTTTATCAAAAATCTAAATGAAATACCTGTTAAAAGTATATTTTGAGAATATTATCAACACCAGAATAACAAGCAGTGGGTGATGAAATAATTGATTAGGCAGCTCAAATATCTGGCTACTTAGCAGGCCTGCTTCTAAGCTTGCTATCTTTGCCAACTGCTGTTTTAAAGCATCAGTAGCCTGTTGAGGACTGCGCTCTGACAGCATTAACAAATGTAAATGTTGGCACCTTTTTTTTACTGTATTTTAAAATGTTCAAATCATCAATAATGTTCACACCAATCATGTCTTAATTTGTTTACACTTTAAATGACATCAAATAGAAATGGGTCTATTAAAAAAAAAACAATGACCTCCATCCCCCTGGATTCCATGCTACAGCTAACGTAAGCTACAGTTTTATTTATTCAATCAAATGGAGACAATAATTGATCCACTTTACAATTTCGCAAGACTATCCCCTTTAGTGGTGTTTTTATTTTATTATAACCCATATTCATACTGTACTTTCTACATCTAGCTAGTATGTATTTTTAGGATTAGCTAAACTCTTATGAGCTTGTTAGCTGTTACCATAGCAATAGTTTATTTACTTTATGAACTAATGTTTTGGCTGCAGATAAGCAAACTTTTACCAGAAAACTCACAGGGGGTCACCTCTGAACATTTAACCTATATTATCTGATCCTAGTAAACTGTAGGGTTAATATATATGACATTTAAAACTCTGGGATTAGCCCAGTAAAAAATGGTTGGGAAACTGTTACTTTTGTATAATTCTTTACAGCAATAACTGGCCCATGCTAACCATTGAAAGAAAACAGCAAAACAGACCCAGGCATCATTGGAGGAAAATCAAAACAATGTTGTTAAAGAAAAATATTTCATTCTATTTTGAACTGTATTATACTTGCAGAGCACCAAACTAAAAATAAAAAACATTGCAGTTTCATGGTCTGGTTACAAAAAAATTGTAATAAGTCTTTTTTCATAAAAGATTCAACTTTTTAGTAAGTAAGAAGCTGTAATTTCCAAACCTGTGTGTGAGTTTTGATGTGAATACTCTCAACCTCATGTAGTTTGACCCTCCAGCCTTATATTTGTATAACTGTATTCTTTAAACGAGTCGCCGTTCAAATCTGCAATGATAAAACTACCTCTTTCTGAAAATTCCTCTCTATTTAGCCCTCTCAGCATGGATGAAGCCATGAGTAAATATAACTTTTTTTTCTGTGCAACTCAGCTTCTGAAACATGAAACAATACTATCACTGTTAGTTGACAGAAAATTGTTTGTAGAATGGCTACTGCAAGGCTCTTTTAGTGACCATAAGATGGCATATGAAATAAATAACTCTCAAGAATAACAGAAATAGAGAACAAAACAAACAAAATAAACAACATTTTATGATTAATTTCTTCCAATTTGTTCTTTTTCACTTTTTTGGCTGAGCATCCATTAATTAGTCTTTCTCTTGAACTGATGACAAGGACTTGATCCTGTGCTTCAGCATCATAGGAGTTCCGAGTGCCAGGTCAGTGAAAGCGTCCAAAGAGGTGGCAAAAGCCAAACGGGAGATGGGGATAAGTGGACGGCTGTAGGCGAGGCGGTGTCAGAGGTGCAGGAGCACACCTCGTATCCGTTCTCTGCGTGGTCTGGGTGACGGTGCACGTTGACCCTTGTCTCCGTGCTTTTTGCTTCCGTGTCTGGAGAGTCTGACTGCATCTCAGTGCAGAGCAGCCAGTCCTTGGCAATCAGGCGGGGGTATCCTACCTCCACCTCCATGTCACTGCCTGGCACTCGCCAGTACTCCTTTCCCTTGAAAAAATAGGAGGATCCTTTAAACAGAGATTGAGAAAGAAAAAAAAGGTTGGCATTAGGGTTTAATTTGAGTAAGTACAAAAACTTAAGAGAAGATAAATAGGAAAACAGAAACTTAAAAAAGCACTCTTTTGCTATATCAGATCACAAACGTCAATGCATTTAAACATTTTTCATTTTTTCTCTGCCAACAGATGATGCAAAGGTGACAAAAACATACTATGAAGGGTCCTCAGGTGCAATTGCAGCAAACTCAGTGGGATTGCATAGAAGAGCCCAGAACACTCTTCAGATTTTATTAGGAAAAATATTGGATGAAACAAAAGCTAAGTATCAATTGTATGCCATTTATGCACTTTGTTTTTTCACTCTATGAGATAAAAGTTTTTATTACAAGGCACACAAAAAAACTTTTAATTTGCAGAGAAGGAGCAAAGCTGCTGTTTCCACATTAAACCTTCTGCACACGTAGATGCATTACTTGGAGTTTCAGAGTGATGTCATTAAAGAGATTTTTAGAAAGGTGAGGAGAACAAAATGACCCCAAAATGAGAGTTTACAAGGAGACCAACATAAAGAGCTGATTTTCTGCCTAGAACTGCAAAAAAAAAAAAAAAAAAAAAATCACAAAAGTAATGAGAGGAAAATGATCATTATCCCAAAAAGGAAATGCGGTTGTTAGCTCAGTGTCCATAATGAGCTCTTAGCATGAGCAAGCTGGTCTGAGACCTGGGTTTAGAAAGGCTTGGAGTGTTTGGACTAAATCTGCAGGAATAAATTCCCATTTTTCTTTAAGACTGCTTACAATAGTGCGATGTGTGTAGCCGTGTGTGTGTGTGTGTGTGTGTGTGTTTAGGGATGTCTAATGAATACTGCTAATGAAGTCAGTCTCTGTATGGCATGTGTTTAGAATTCCAAGGAGGATGACAGCTGAAAGAGGTGCAGACTAATTACTCTAAGCTGAAAATGTACACCTTTGTTATGCTTATAATTACCCATAGAAGCAAAGTTTTTCCTCATGATAGTGCACTGTTTTTCAATAAATCGATTTAATTTTAACATTGGCCAGATTTGTAGAGAATGGGGCTCCACAGGATGGAAGCTGCAGTCATGTTGAAGTCATGTTGGATTTTTCTTATTTTATTTGATAACATGCAGCTGGAACAAACCAATGCTTTTAAGTTCATACAGATAATTACCTCCGCCAAGGAGTTTTTGAGTGTGTTTGTCTGTCTGTGTACAAGACAACTTGAAACGTTATGAATGGATTTTAAATGATTTTTTTTTTTTTTTACCAAAGTCCAAGGAACAACCCATAAAATTTTGGTGATGATCCACATCATAATCTTGATGTAGAAATTTTTGAGAAGGATTCGTTAACATTATTTGGTGGAACAAGCAGTTCCCCAGTACACCAGAGGGTGGCAGAATTCTCTATTGACAGCTACAGCATTGGACTCAATAAGTTCTGAGGTACTTTTCAGAAGAAAAAAAAGGAAAGGGAGCACTGTTGGTTTGTTAGCAGGATAATTTAAAAACTTATGAATGGATTTCATGGATTTTTTTCACTAGAGGTGCGTCTCATGCTAAGAAACAATTCATTTCAATTGGATTATGATCCAGGTCATCTGCAAGTCTTAGATATATGTTAAAGTAACAATCTGGGGCTAAATTTGTTGCTTGGCAGAGGTCTGCGCTCTCCAGGTGATTTTCTAGTTTACCATATGAAACCATTGCAGTGGAAATATTGATGGCATATCAAGTGGGATTCCTCTTTCTCTATCAAAGCTATGTATTTTATGTACATCTACTGTAGATCATAGCTTTGTGTACATTGTTATGAAATTGTTGTTCACACATTTCACTGTACTGCTCTTTGATTCCTACACTTTTTTGCTTAAAAATTGCTTTTCCACACTAAAATTGCACATATGTATGTCCTTTTATCTTGATTACGGTAAGCATCTTACACTTATTTTGGAATTTGTGTCAAAAAATACTGCACTGGTCAGACTCTAAATATGTGTGTTCAAATAGCCAAGAGTGGGGCCTGTATAGATGAATGGAAAGGTTTTAATGATAGATAGAATGACCAATGGAAGAGGGACGGAAGGCTGGGCAAATGCAGCTTTTTTAGACGGTATTAAAAGCACAAATATTTTCTTTAGCATCAAACAGAACAGTGAATATTTCAGTTCTATATTTGTTCGACTGTTTAAAAACCTCAATTTAGAGCCTAATAGTACGCTCTCCTGTTTGTTTAACATAATGGATTTTGACAGCCCTCTAAAAGGCTCCTGCAGAATATGCTGACATCCTGTGGAGGAAATCCAATCATTTGAAACAGTTAATTTGGAGCACAGTAACATTTAGAACATGCAGAAGAAGACCGAATGATGTAGGTAGAAGATCACTGAACTAAGAGTTGCTGCAGCAAGCAAAGTGTGATGAAGCATTCGGAAGTTTCTTAAGGGTAATACAGAAACTTTTCATTAAATTACTTGATTTTTAAAGTCTAATGTTTAAAAATCAAGTACTTATAAAAAATAAAGAACTCTTCTTGGAAAACTGTTTGGAAAAGCACTATCCAAAGGAGTGAGAGAGACTTCTGATGGCTGCTTTTCAAACCACTAAATCAGACAAAAAAAACAAACAAAAAAAATACAAAACAAGTCATATATTAATATTTTACAACAGTTAAAGATCTAAAGTTTTTGTCAAAAGCTTTACACCCACTTTCATAAAGCGCAAGTATCTTGAATAAGTGACTAATGTATTAAACACACTGACAGGTTTGCAGCTAAAAAGCATCCTCTGCTTAACTAAAAACAAAAGATAAAAAACAGACGAGGATGTCCCTGCTGAGAAAATCAACAGGTGGGTCGAAGCTAGTAGGTTATTATTTGTATAAAAAAAAAACAAATACCCTGCTTGGTCTTTTTTTCTATGCAAGTGTTTCTGCAACAGTGCAAACGCTTGAAAAACTTGACCTATCATAAGTGCTCAGTAATAAGTAACCTTTCTTCAGCATCTGAGGGACAAAGCAAATGTCAGCACCATGATGATGTGACACGTTTATCATGACATTCTCCCTCACCAAATGATGCCTTGAAAGGGAATCATAAATCAATACATTTTAAATAAAAAATATATCAATTTTATACATATTCATATTTCATATAAGGGTAAACATCTTTACATATCATTTTAGGTGGAGGCCTTGTTTTGTTTTTTATGCTTAGGTCCTTAAACTCTTTAATTTGGTCTGTTTTAGGCTGTTCCAAGTTAATTATCTGCATAACCCGAAGGAATCCTTTGCTGATGTGCGGTGTAATAAATCTAATACCAGCTTTTTAACATTTCTATGCGGTAATGCTTCAGGAAGAAAATATTTTATGAAGAACATCAACTTTATTATTACATCAGGAGAATCAAAGCCACATCTGTGCTCTTACACTTTTTGATATGTAGAAGTTTAAACCTTAAGATATTTTAACCATTAAATACGGCTTGATGAAGAACCTCAATGTTCACGTGTCCCTTAGTAACACTTGTCTATCATTTGTTTTATGAAACTGTATAAAAGCAGGTGGTAGGATTCTACTATGATATATTGTGTAATATCCAGAAATAGGAATAGAACTGAAAACAACAAAATAGAAGAGAAATAACTTTTAATGTCCCACATTAGGGAAATGCAGGTTTGTCAGAGGCAAAAAAAATGATAATATAGTAAAAAACAGTTAGTTAAAAATAGACTGCACATCAAAGTGAAATAGATCTAAAAGAAAAAAAAACAAAGAATTGGAAGGACCTTAATGTCCGCAACAGAAATTGTATAAAATACCAAATACCATAACAAAACTATAACAATACAATACTAATATGATAGCTAAAAATAGTACTTATAAATAAAAAGGTGATTTTAAATCTACCTACAGTAAATTACTGGTAATACTTGCATACATAAGATATTCAGGTACTCAGTTCTTCTCTATTTCTTACATATATTTTTATTTAAACTATTTAACTAATAAAAAATAACCTCAAGGAATTTTAGAAATCAATCATTTTTTTAATCTAAGCAAATCATAAAGTCAGTTTCAGATCCTATTCCAGTCTATTACAATTTCCTTTTTTCTAGATGTCTGCTATCAGATTAAAGACAGAAGAAAAAAGACAAGAAACATCACATGTACAGACTTACACTCTGTAAACATTACTACTATTATAAGACATGTTGAGCCCCGGTAACACTAACATTACCTCCTTTAGCTACTTGTCCTCTTATTAGTATAAAGGGATAAGAAGATGGTGAAAAAAAGGAAGGTTATAAGGAGGAAGAGACTATATTTAGCTACAGTAAAGAAAAAAGAAGCATCCTGTAGGTGAATCAACAGATTCTGTTTCAAATATTGGGTCAATTGAAAAAGATAAAATAATAAAAAAGAAAAAAAGAAAAAAACTTTTAAGGGTGTTTATAGAACCTCTGCATGTCAGACACGCAACACAGAAAATTCTTAAATTCAAGAAAACTCAGTAATAATAAGAACTATTTTTTAATAATATTCTGGGTTTTGTGAAAATTACTTCAATATCCATCTTTACGCCTCACCTGGCTTAGCATGTGCTGCTTTTTATGAAATGGAAAAATGCAAATGCTACAGTCCCTGCAGAGAGCACTTGCTCAGGAAATCTGTGAACCATGTGTGCCTCAGTGAAGAAAAGATCACAAAAGGCTGGGGCCCATCAGTGATTAGTGATGACCTTTCTGAACAACTGTCGAGCACTTTGTCAGTAAACTATGAACCGCTTTGTGGTATTTAGAAGTAAACAAAACAGCTGCCATCCATCTGGCTCCCAGACTCCTTCCATGATAGATTTTTGGAAACTTCACAGAAAAATAATCATCTTGAAAAACCTGATTAATTGCACACAAACAGAAGGGAGCACCTGTGATGCCACAGTGAGATGTTTTTCCTGTTCAGCAGGTGACATACGTTGGTGACAACATATAAGTGCAGAAAACAATGGTGCGTTGACTGTGGTTGACCACCAGCTGTACAACTACAAGCTGCAGACTGAGAGGAGGGTAATGACGCACCAAAGGTTTTTAACAACCGACACAGCTTGAAATTTAGAAAATCTTTGAAATGTAGCAAAAGACTGAATGTAGCAAAGTTTGAACAAAATAATGACATTTTCAAGAACTATAGTAAAAACTGACTATGTTGCTTTTTAATTACTGAAATAATGTAAAGATTTTGATAAACAATTGCAATTTATAAATCTTACTAAATACCCACTGAAAATTAAAAATTGCATTCCTTTAGGTGACATTTCTTTAAAATAAAAGGAATGTTAAATATATTGAATGCAGTAAAAGATTTCGTAACTTCCTAACTTTTGATGTCTTATAATGTTACATTCACTCAATTTAGCCTAAAAGGATTTTATATAATAGTGCAGAATTAAGTTACACAATAATAAAGCTTGGTTTCAATTTTTTCTTAAAATAAATAATATTTACATTTTGCATTGAACCCTTTTTACTCTGAAAACCTGAAATTCAATCCAATGCAGTCAGTTGCCTCCAGAAGTTACCTAACCACTACGAACAGACCAACTGTGAATTGTTTAATCTCTCACATAAAGAAGATCAAATAAAACGGCTAATAACTCTTGGATGAAGCAGAATTAATAAAACAAAAAAACTGTTATCCAAAATGACATTAAAGCGAAAGCAGCAAACCTACAACCACACACCTTCAATGACAAACTGAGCAAGAAGAGATAAATCAAAGCAACAGCAATGAGATTCATGGAAACTGTAGGAAATGCAGAGTTGCTCAAGCCAACATGATTACCCGTTGATCCAATAGTTTCTATCTATAATCTTCACAAATATAGAGAAACAAACAATTGTTGAGCTAAGTTTCCATGCAATCCTTAAATTTATCTGAACATAAGTTCAATTGGTTAGACCTAGACAATGCAAACATGGCAACCCGCGCAAGATCAAACATCATTCATCAATGACAAACAACACAAGCTTCCAGAAACTCTAAAGTAAAGCAGTAAAACTATTGGATCTGAACGTTCAAAAAACACTGTCATCACTCCGTGGCCTAAATAAATGATTCACTACATATCTCTAGAGTTGTAGCGGAACATGTGCTTGTTCTGAACCATGGAGTCAGACAACAGATATTTCATTCACAGGTGATCAACCTTCCTATCCAGAAGAGGACAAAGATGTATGCTTTGTATTATTTTTTTGTTTTGAACCAGAAAGTCTAGTTTGGATTCAAAATACACTGCTGGTATACACAGAAATACCCTTTGTAAGTACTGAGAAAAAGTTAATATTATTTAGTTGTATAAACTGTAAACAGGATTCTTTTTAGTACGTGGCATCCCCTGCAGACATAGGGGGGCTTTAAAATGAGTCTTAACTGCTGCAGCGTTTTGAATCAAATGTTAGAAGAAGACATAAACTAAGAGTTGAAAACGCATGAAATATCAGTAATAACACGAAATGAATGATTGGAGGCTCAGTCCTTGAGAAATAAAATCATCTTTCAAAGGGCCACCCATGAAGAAATCCCCAAGTCTTGCACTTTTATAATTTATCAAAGAGGACATGCAAATTTGCACTTCATGAACTCACCTGTTAGGCTGATTCAAAAGAAGAAAACATTTTCCATCAGCATTATGACATCAAGGCTTCTGGATCACTAAATAATCATTGGATGTTTAGAAATCGTCACATCAAAGCGTTTTAAAATTATTCTCAAATTTTCTAAATGGGTTTGAGAGTAGAAAAACACTTTGTTTAGTTTCTTGTCAAAATAAAAAGAAGCCAACTACCAGCTACAATCATTGCATTTATATATTTTTTATTTTCACTCGACATTTTGCTTGTGATTAGCAGAGACTGAAGGAATCTCTGTAAAATGTTTCTGATGTCAAAGTGACGTCAAGATATTTTTGTTGTTTGCTTAATCTTGTCCAAAGAGGATGATTTCGCTCTTCAATCGGTTTGGTAATTGCATCAAACCCTAAGACTGCCAAGAAAACTTTGTTAGCCACAGATTTCCTTTCTTCATTGTTCTTTTATATTTAAGTAAAAGGCTTCAGAAAGGATTAAAGTACAACATAAAAAATCCAGATTTTAAAATGCTGATTTTTATTTAAAGGATAATGGCTTTCTAAGTGTACATTTTGCTTTGTGAAAAAGTAGGGAATAACTTTCACCAATCCCAGGCATCAGGACTGCCTGACCAGAGCCAATAAACCAATTTAGAACCTGTGTGAAAACAGCAAGTATTTTAAAAAGACACATCTTCTGTTTTGGTGTAAAGAAATGTAAAATATTTGAGCTGGTGCAAGACAAACTTAAAGAAAACAATCCTCACTGAATGAGCAGTGAGGATAATTAAATTAACTCTGCTGATATGGCAGGAGAGCTTTAGCCCATAGTTATATAAAACACTCAAGGAATCATAGCAGGTTATTAGATTTAGTAGCAATCACTTTATCACATATGCCCAGGCTGCTTTGGATATACAGTTTTCCCTAAAAAAAAAATTACGTTTTTTCTCAAAACTTGCTTTCTGCTTTTCCTTGGATTATTTTTGTCCAAGATTGAACTTTTGGACATATGTCTGTGTAAAGAAAGCAGAACAGAAAAAGTCTGAAAGAGTTAAACAGCGTCTCCCAGAGCTCTTCTGAACTCCTACACTCTTAATCTGTTAACGTCAAGGATGAACTACTTTAAATGTGTCCCTGCTTCAACACACCTGAACCAAATAATGAAATAATTACCAGGACTTTTCATAACCTGCATATGGATTATGTACCTCAGACATTTGAGTCAGGTGTGCTGGACCAAAGACACATCTAACAGTTTACTTGACACTGGCCCTGGAGGACTGGAGTTGCCCATTCCTGCTTTGAATAAATACTGCTGGGCATTTCACTTAAGCTGATTTAGTGTTGTACTGATTCAAAAGCACACGGAGGAGCTTCAACTTTCCCTAAAGCCAAAACTGTATTTTAACCACCTATTCACAAATACAGTTACAAAGATCAGGGCGTTTACCATCCCAATAGATGTATAAAAAGATATATCAAAATACTGTCTATAGCGGTTAGGCTAACTAACCCCTGGTAACTCCTTCTTTCACATTATCTTACCTTATCTACATTAAATTTTACTTTTAAAATCTATGGCTTGTTATAATCCCCCTAAACATTAGCATAGGAACAGATTTCTCTTCATCATCTCCAGCTCTCTTCCCCTGCAGCTCTTCCTCTTTGTTCTAACTGCTAGAGCCAAACCACCTGTCAAAGATGACATGTTTCTTCTTTGGGGATTAATTAATGGGGAAATCACCACTGCAAAAAAAAAAAAAAGAAGTGAATTTGCTTCATTTATTTTAAACCATCCCTTTTGATTTTCTGCTCTCTAAGGAAGTGGAATACTGACAAATACATAAGAACCAGCTGCCTCTGCCTTTTTTGCATGGTAATAAACTTATATGTATTGTAATAATGATGCTAATTTTCTGCCAGGGGTGACAAGAGCTAGGGGAAGACTTTTTATTGTTCGCTTTCTAGTAAAGGTTTAGCCAGTGAACAGAATATAAAAAAAGTATGAAATATATCTTAGTAACGTTGGTAAAACTCAACATCCTTCACCCATTCAGCATAGCACACCCCTGGTCAAATGCCAATCCGTCCTTTTCAAGATTATTGTGACATTATCTGCAGGAATGTCTCCAAAAACCTTCTCCATCCTTAAACTAGATGCCATCTATCGCTGCAATCCATGCTCCTTTGCGGCACTCACCAGTGTAATCTTTACACCCTTCAACTGGCAATCACTCCATTCTCACAAGCTCCTGCATGAGAACCAGTTTATTTACACAATAATTACTTGCAAAACTGCCTTTGCACATTATAAAAATATCTAAACACAGCTGCAGTGTATTCTCTGTTAACTTTATCTCTTCTCTCTTTATAGTCCCAAACAAATGGAATGAGTTGCAAAAAACAGCAAAGTTTCATACTTTCATCCATTCAATACCTCGTGGAAAATAATAGTTTCTGATCATTGCACCTGCTTCTGAATAAATAAATAAATATTCTATTAAATTTGTTTTATTTCTTTGTTTCTTTTCTTTCCGTATTATAAGTGTGTCTCTGTAATTGATTTTGTTTGTACTATTGGCTTTTTGCAGCTTCCTGCCCACGTAAGTGTTGTAAATAAGAAAATGTTTTTTTAATCATCCAACCTGGTTCTAAAAGTGAATAGACTAATAAAAAAATGGAACTAAATAGTGAAGTGATTCATTAAATACAAAAAAATATTGACTAGGCTACCAAAACAGTAGTAATTGCGTTTACAGCCAGAATAAACAACACAGTATGCAGTTATAATGACATGCAATTGTAAAAATAAGGGTTGAAGTTAAAGGTCAAAATTTTGATAGCAACGCTTCAATTACGATTTATAAAAGCATGAAGTGGCAGATATAAAAGTATAAAAATAAATAAATCTGAAAACCTCTAATTTCTATACCAGCCTGATCAGCACAATGTAGAATAATAGTGTTTGTTTTGCTGCTTTCCTGTGTGGGTGGAAGCTGTGATTGTGATTAAAGGGTCTACTAAAGAGTTGGAGGGCTACACAGCTAAAACAAAGGGGGCAGCCACCAAGTAAAATCAGCCATTACTTTTAAAGCCTTTTGTCTTGCTCTGGTGACAGACTGAAGCAGGCTTTACTTTCTTTCCCGTCGTGGCAACGGAAGACAGATCTGGAGAAGATGATCATGACGGACTCAGCTGTGTTCTGGGGTTAAGGTTGAAGGAATCTGGTCTCTCTTACTGCTTTGATTAAACCGCAGAACCTGTCACCCCATTTTAGATCTTTTTTTAACATCTGTGCTCATTGTGAGGCCACTAAGCTCACACTGGTACATTGGGGATTCATCACACTTGAAAGAGATTTTTACTGTGTTTGTAATAAAAGACCAAAGGTCTTGTTCTTCCCTTATGAACCTTTTGTAATAGGTTGACCAAGTGTAATTGAAAAAAAAAACAGAACTTTTTCATTTTCAAACTTTAGCAACTAGTTTCAGAGGTTTTAAAGACAAGAGATGTTAGTTTTCAAGACCACATCATGTTTTATTGCTTCTGCTGTGGTGCATTTGGTCAAATCATCTTGTTGTACACTAATAGGTATTTGTGCAAAAATGCACTAATAATTTCTATAATTGTGAGCAATTGTGGTATTAGAAACAATACCTGGCTTTTGAAAGAGTCTAAAGTGTTCTGGAAGCAACCTGGTTTGGGTTCAGTGTTAAAGAACAGCTCTGCCAGAAACTGGAGCCAAAATCTTTACCACATTTGAAAACCTATTTCCTAGTAAAATGTGTTGCTTCAGACTCCTCGTCAAATGTACTTTTATTTTCTGCATTGGTTTCCACAAGGTTCTTTGGGAGCCAAACTGAGCTCTTTAAACAGATTTCTGAATGGAAATTTGAATCTCGATTTCTCTTCCATTTTAGTAGAGAGTGAGCAAAGGTGAAGATTTGAAATTGTGCCAAAAAACAAGGTAAAACCTGTTTACTATCAGGACTAAATATTTAAAACTCATCAGGTCCTCCAGCGCTCTGAAAAAGCCCTTTTGACATTTTAATTGTCCTATTTACTGTTTTTATTCATCACTTTTTCTGACACAGATATAATGAGTATTTTAAGCGTAACACGAGCTTGCCATCGCGACCTTGGTCTGTTTTAAATGTTAAATTATGAATTAAACATAATTAACCCTTTTCTTCTGTGAAACTGCATAAGCTTCAATCATTTCAATTAAATTCAAACCTGTAGAATAAAGATCAGCGGAACCCATAGATCAGATAACTATTTACCTTTATTGAATACAATTACAAATTAAAAACTGCATATTGTTATGCATGTTATTTTTATTTCCTCAGATTATCTGTGTCAAATATTAAGATTTATTTGATGATCTGAACCAAGAAAGTGTGATAAGAAGCAAAAACTGTAGGAATCTGTAAATGGGCAAATACTTGCTCTGCAGAAGAGTACATGGGATTAGTTTCCACAAGTGTCAGAATAGAAATACCTCTGATTGGTATTGGAGCAAAAAAAACAACAACAACAAACAAAAAAAAACAAATAGAAAGATGCCAAACTCAAATGAAAAACCAGGGCACATGTATCAATTGGTTTTTAAATCTGAGAAAGGCCTTCTTACTTCCATATGAAGGAGAAAAATTAGTACCAGCTTGCTGCAGGTATGTATTTCAATAAGAGGGAGTCTGGGAGTAAAGAAACAAGAAACCAAATGAAATATTTTAATCTAAACCCCAAGAGCAACTACAGCTTAGCTAAACTTGATTACTTACGTCTGACCTCAACAATGTAAACAATAAAGAACAAACAGGCCAAACAAGCTCCTTTGATTTTTATTTACATGGTGGGATGTCCTCAGCTGAGTGACCCCAAACACTGATGATTTAACAAAGAGAAAAAAAAAAACAGGTAAGAAAAGAAAAAGGTGAACCTTTGACTGCTATGAAACCTAACCTTGGGAAAGAAATATTCGTATATTGGAAGGGTGGGTTAAACTATTGAATTCATGCATTATATGACTTGCTGTCAAATGTTTTCAGAAATGCTGATGAATAGCTTATCTGCATTAAATGTTTTTTTTTTTTTTGATGCAGTGGTGGCTCAGAGGTAAAGGGCAAGACCGATGTAAGGAAACTTGAAGCGACTGTCGCAGTTTCAAATCTCAGCCTGTTGGCATTTGCTGCACTTCTTCCCCTCTGTCTCTCAACCTTATTTCCTGTCAGCTTCCTTTTAAATAAAGGCCACAAGTTGTCCACTAGAGGTCTGGTTCAACATTCTAATCTTAAATGTTTTAAAAGTTTGCTATTATTTTATTAGAGGAAAATAATCATATTTTTCAGAAATAAACACTTGAAAATGGGTGTAAATGTAATAATAGTAATACTATTAATTACTATACTGATCTGTATAGAAGGTAAAACTTTACAGTTTACCCACTTTGAAGTAATATCTAAGTGAAGAATAATGAAGTGTTCATGTTTTCTGGCTTCTTACCATCAGACCACCTCATGGCATCATCCAGCTGGAGCGGCAACCCTTTCCAAAGCGTGCTGTCTTTGGGGTAGCCAAGGTCCATGTGTCGCAAGTGGTCATCAAAGCGCCAGTAGTGGTTATCTTTGAAGAAGTATGTTTTGTCATTGTGTAACCACACGAATGCAGCGTCCACTGCTTCAACAGGCAGGCCAAAGTCACTAATGGGACGGGGGTAACCTTCCTCAACATTGTTGTCTTTGAATACCCAGTACTTCTGACCTGAACGGTTCAGCAAAAGCATTACAATTAAGGAATTAAAACACACATTTATTTTTATTTTCTTTAAAAGACAGTGAAACCAAAATAAAAAAGTAGGAAGATAAATGAATAGGATGATTACTCACCTTTAAAAAATACTATTTTGTGGTCCCCTGGCCTCTCATAAACAGCGTCCACACTATCCAAATTAGGAGGAAGGCCCCTCCAGAAGCGATGGATGTGAGCGGGACGGAGAGAGACAAGGTGCTTCTCTCTGGTTAGCCTCCAAAAGTACTTCCCTACAGGAACCAGAAGAGGCTGGGTCAGAACTTTCCAAGAGTAGCTTATAAAAATAACGGTTTTAGTTAAATAGGATGTTGCCTGGTATACAAGCTGTACTTAATATCCTTTTCATTGCTTTCATCTATTCATTTAGTAAAAAAAAAAAATGAAAGCATGGTAGAAGAACATAGATCTTTGAAATCATACATTTTAGGTTTAGCAGAAAATAACGTAAACTTTAATATTATTTTTTAAATTTAAAAAAATAATAAATCATGGTATCTTTATTTTTGTACAGGCTAGTGTTTGTTTACAAATTGTGTTCTCGGCTGCAATGATCCGCAACACTGTAATGGTGTATTAGCCTTTGCTACTTTCCCTTGGACTCACACTCTGTGTGGCACTTTGTCCTTTCCATTATGTCCACTTTCGTCTTTTACTTTTTTATCTTCTCCATCCTGTTCTTTTTGACTCCTCCTACGCTGACCATTTGTTTCCTTCAGGTAAAATCCAACTAAATCCCCAAGAGTTACACCTTTAACCTTTCCAAACATTTTAGACCAGCAGACAAACACATATTTTCTCTAAAATTGCAACACTGGACATGATTCTCTCACAGCAGATGGATGTGGATTACTTTCATCTTGATGGAAAATAGGCCAATCACAACATCTGAGAGTGGTTTATAAGGAGAAGCAATTCAGATTACATTCCCCTTTTTCAGTTTGTGGCGCTAACTAATCAAGACAAATTGTCCACATAATAAAGTAAAAGCAAGGAAGAATCAGAGCCATTATAAATATTCTAAACAAAATCCCAACATTTTTTTATATTAAATTCTGTATATATATATATTTATATCTATATATATATATACATATATATATATATATATGTATATATATATATAAACTGAAAGAGTCAGGTTAATGAGGTTAATCATTGATGATAATATCTTGCTTTTATCTTTCAGCGTTCGCATAGGATGAATACTGAATGAGGAAAATAAAGCTGAGAATTAAAGGTTTTGCGGAAATAAATGATTATAGATTCAATTTAAGGCATTTCAGAACTAAAGTGCAAAGGTATACAAAGGCCAAGGTCTTTTTAACTTGATGGTAAAAGCTGACTGTGGCAATTACTGAAATATCCTGTGAGACATAAGCTTTTAAGATGTTGGATGGTAAAACAAATTTTGAATTTAATAGATTAAAATAATCTTAAACTGATTAATTGTATTTTTCCCAAGTATTTAAAAAAATAAACAAAAGGAATTACATAACATAAAACAATTTATCTTTCCCCGTCAACTGTTTTGATGGTTCTGCTAATATTTCATCAGCTAAGTAAACTAATGAACTCAGTGAAGTAGTGGCTCCTGTATAAGTTTGTGTCATTTTTTATTTTCTTTTTATAAACATATACGATCAGATCCTCAGCCTTATTTTCTAAAACTAAAGATGTGAACCAATCAGGAGCAAGAACATGAGATGGAAGATGTTACCACAGGTCTCTAAGGAGCTCTGAGCAGCACAGAATGTGCCAACAAGGCAATATTTGTTGTAAAGTATCGGGATTAATGTGATCGACTAACACAAATGTATACACAAGTTGTACAGTAAATGACTTGCAGATAAAGGGGATATGTTTGCAGTTTTGGAGGACTTTTATCTCAAACATGCAGCAAGAGATACAATAAAATGGTCCCATTTACTACTTAAATCAAATCAAACTAAGAATCTGTAGCAAGACTTTGAAAGAGAGTCTCTCCATCTACCCTCACTGATCTTGAGAACAAAATGCAACGTCAGTCTCTACTTACTCTGGGTAAAGACACTGCAGCTCTTGGGTGTGATATGTATTTTTACAACATCACAAAAGGTGGAAAAGTTCAAGGAATTCTAATATCTTCATAACAAACTGAATTGTTCCTTTCAGCCTTTCGTGCCCTTTTTCTTTGCAATTATCTCTTCTTAAATGTATCTTAGCACAAAGCTGCCTCTATCAGTCACTTGTGGTTTCCCTCTCTCATCAAGCAATGTCATGAACAGTGGAGCTCCTAAACCACAGCCTTGAATACTTGGTGAACTGAAAGACTTATAGCCCAGAAGAGTGATGGTCTATCCCAACAGATCTGTGAACCTTCCCTTAGTGAATTTTATTGCTGTAACCCTGGTACCTGGTGCCAAAAGGCATTTGTTGGAGATGGTGTACAGTCACACCTGCCAGCTTTTTGCTCCCCTGGCAAGAGAATTTGTTCTCCCTCTTTCCCCCCCTTTCTGCCTAATTTTCAGACGCCATCCTGGAGAGTGAGTGATTGGCTTCACCTGCAAGCCTGATCCAATCAGCCCTGCAGGTCATATGGGTCTCTTTCTGCAAGCATAATGACTCAGCATCTCTGTTAGTCTTTTTCCAGCCTTTATAATTAAAAGCTTCTTTTTTTTAACCTTATCTTTTACCCCTTATGATACAGAAGCTATCACCCACTGCTTTCTGCATCAGTCACTTCAATCTTCACCAACTACAACCTGTGGATTACTATTTTCTAGCGAGATACCAGTGGGAATGGAAGGCGCACCACCCACATTTTGAATGAAAATGTATTTTACAAAAAAAAAAAAAAAAAAAAAAATGCGTTTGCTTTCCTTTGTTTCAGCTCTCGCCTAAGTAATCAGAAACTTTCATCACTTGCTCTGACAGGCCAATTGTAATATAATCCATCTCTGGGGGTCTCATAGGTGTTAGTGTTTGGACCTTTTCTATCATGATTTCTATCATGTCTTCGGTTTTAAAAGCACCTGAAGTGGATGGGCATTTGTTTGCATTCATCACCTTGCAACATTTCCATGTTGCAAGGTGTTCAAGGAAATGAGGGCAACAATAGACAGCGCTTCTCATTAAAACAGATATGCTGTTCTTCATCATTTCAGATTTATATTTATGATTTATTTAACACATCATAGCATCCTTCCTTTGCATGCAATAATGGAAGCTTAATCCTGGCACTTGTTTTCTTCTCTGCGGATATCCAAGACTTTTTTTAACATTTATTGCAGTATATATGAAATATATCATGGTATGAACTCTGAATAATTATCTTTACTGTTTGCAACAACACTGACCTAGTAATCTACAATGCCATTATTTTTCCATTAGTTAAATATTTAGCATCAGTTATCTCTGATATCTAACAATTTCAAAAGCGCAGCTCACCCGCCTCTGCCAAACTTTGATTACCTTTAAAGAAGAAAGCCTCTCCTCGTATTTGGGCCACAGCATCAAAGTGACTGGTGCACCTGTCTGGGGCATCTTGTGCCAGTCTGAGAAAGACGGAGGAAATGAGATATTAAGTAAACAAAAGGACAGAACAGAAACTGAGGAACATGAATGAAAGAAAGAAAATAGATGTAATATCGGTCGATTTCCTTCCTTGTCGTTTCAGACATTTTCAGTATTTTTATATCTTCATATCTGTCTTTTTCAGCCATAATACAAAGCTGTTTGACATGCACACCTTAAATTTAGTTGTACTTGCTCTAAGGACCGTTAATACTCAATTTGACAAAGCATGATTAGAAGTAACTACTTTTAATCAACCTATAGGCTTTCTTAATGAAATCTAGCCATGTGATTGTAGTAAACAATTTTCATATACCAGGAGGAGATCACTCACACTCGCTAAGATTTAATCAGATCTGCTATATTTTCTTGAAGATGTGGCCTAAATGGGTATCAGCACCACAATCAAGATAAATAGCAAGTAATATAAAGTCCCCAGTGATTTAGAAGCATGTTTAATTCGGAATTTATGATTATCCATTTTCAAACTTCCTTTAAAAATGTAACTAACAAGAAAAACAAAATCAGATATAAAGAATTCAAAGTTCATGGGTGTGATGGAGATAAAGTTTGGGAAGAAATAGAGGCACAGAGAGTTTATAAACCTACAAGACTATAAACAATCACCATTAATGGCAACACTAATCAAAAAATAAAAAACAATAAAACAAACCCTGGAAGAAAATAGATCAAATGATATTAGGTAAATGAGTGAAGTGTGATTCTGACATATATACACATTTTGTGTATGATATGTCCCCTTTTCATGTAGTCCATGTTTGTATTAGGATAAAAGCTGTAAAACATACAGTATGTGTAAACATAAGGATGTAGTCTTTGCAGAGGTTTAAGCATTACAATTTTTCTTCTACAGTTAATCATCACTTGAATATATTGGGCTGGAAATGTTAAGCTCAATGCACACAGTGTGAGCTCTTTGAATTGAGAGTGTCGTTAATTACATCTGAATTATGGAGGAAGTCATGGGACCTCCCCCTGTGTGTTAGCAAGTGTTTGACAAACAGAGTGCTGCAAAATGTAATCATTGGGTCAATGCAGAAAACTTTTGTGCTGGAATCTTGGTGTATGTTTTAAGTATAGACTGTATTTTGCACCTCTAAATTGTGATCAACATGCTTGTGGTAAATCAAGATAGTCTGGCTTAGTTTTAGAATAAAATACATATTTTAGGGTGTGAGGAGTGCAGAAATAGAAGGTTATTTACTTAAAGAAGTGAATCTTCAAAGAAAAGCAAAACAGATAAGCAGTTCTGTGACATAGGGTTATTTAAGTAAATAAGTTTATACATGAGGTAATATGCTGTAACATAATCATTCATTAGTAAGCGACTCTGAGCACTAATCCATCAGGCTACTAAAGATGAAGCCATCGGTACTTCTAATGCCTCTCTGTTAAGATTATCAAGAGAGTAATTCTTATTATTTGTTACGTTTCTGATTTCTAACTTCTCCATACACGAAAAAACAGATGTAGGATGGGAAAGAAGTTTGAGCTGTATTCCCTGTCCGCTGTTATTATGTTGCAAAGTCTTTAATTAAATGTGTGGGGTCCTTTATCAGTGTATTTCAGAGCACAGTCAGAATATTCTCAAAGGAACCTGCACTGTTTTAAATCATTAATTAAAAAAAAGGCCAAGCACGCTTAAATACGTGTCTTAACAATACAAAATTATAATGGATCACAAAATGGCACATAACGAGTGAGAACTTGCCCACTGATGGTTCATTAATTAACAAAAACTACAGTGCTGGACTGAATGAGTAATTAACGTCAGGGCTTGCTCCTCTAGAGGAGAGCAGACACTGACGTTGTAGTTTCAAATATTAAAAGAATAAAAACGGCTTAAGAAGAAATGAGCAAGAAAAGAAAAAGGAGATAATAGATAAACAGCAAAAAAGGCCAGAGAATAAATAATGCTGGACTGATCTGCTGTAGTCCCAATCATCTCATAATCAACTCTGATCCGTTTCCTTGATCCAATCGCAGTAAGCATCCCCACAGAATGATGCTGCCACCACTATGATTCATCATTGGGGTGATAAGTTCAGAGCTGTCACCAATGTCTGTGAAATCTGTGCCTACTTTTCCTTTAGCTAAAGGATGCAAAGAATGAAGGCTGCATTCATGAGAAAGTGAAGGAGAGGATTAAGGAAAAAGTGTGGTATTACTGTGAATCAACGTCAAAATGCGAGAGAAAATCGTCACCACAAGCTCATCCAGGAGGGACATATCTTGCAGGTCAATGACTAGATGCAATCATCTGTTTTTTTTTCTTGACAGAAACTCTTAAGTAATTTGTCTGTATTGCCTCTGTGAAGTGCCTTGACATGACGTGTTGTGAATTGGTGCTACATAAAAAAAGGAACTGAAATTAATTGAATTAAAAGTGAGAGAGGTAAAAAATGAGAGAAGGAAGGAGGATAGGAAGGAAGGAAGGAAGGAAGATAAAAAAGAACAGTAAAAAATAAAGGAGAATAAAGGAGATAAAGAGAATAAAAGAGAAATTAACAAAGGCTAAGAAGGAGGAAAAAAGGAGAAAGAATGAAGGCCTGAATGAAAAAATGAACCAGAAGAAAACGGGAAAAGAAAATGGAAAGAGGACAATAGGGTAAAAAGAGAAGATGATTTCTGAAAAGGGAGAAAATAGGATTAGAAGAAGGAAGGAAGACTGGAAGGAAGGAGACAGTTGAAATATTAAAGTAGGGGAAGAGAATGAAACAGATGCTGATAGGAGAGTGGATGACTACGTATGTGATGGAGTGGATGGAAGACTGAACAAAGAGGGCAGACGATGAAACGGTGAAGTAGAGAGAAAAAGAGAGGGATTCTTCAACTAAAGAAAAGGGGTAAAGAAGTAAAGAGTAAAGTAGAGAAGTAAAGAATGAGGGATAGTCAGAAAGAAAAAAGATAGACTATCTGAGTAGAAGTCCTTCACTTCTAACACAAACCTATGATTTTCTTGCACATATTTGACGCTAGCCTCTGCAAACTCCTTTTATGACCTTTCTGAGATATCTCAGTTCATAGCTTGACTGTCTCTTCCAGCAAACGGCTGCAGCCATCTAAGATTTATCACCATCTGTCTCACCGGTGAAGATTTCAACTCTATTTCAACTCTTATCCTCAAGCTGGATAAGACTCGGGACTTGCAACAAATCTGGTCCTTCTGGAGTCCAGTATGCTAATCTTTTAGCCTCTTTAAGCTGCAAAACCGATTCAAGATGTGAAACATTGTTTGAGCTTACAGATAAGCCTAACCTTTAGATGGTTCTGTTGCAAATTTTAACTAAGTGGAAAATTATCCTAAATATTTCACATTTACATACTAAGCAATATTCCAGTACACCTTTCATTATATACCAAAAAAGATTTATATTCATAACCATGCTTGGTCTAGGTTCTTCTGACCTGAAGAGTAAAGAATGAAAGTGTAGAGTGAGAACATCTAGACTGGATTCATTATTTTTAATATGTTCAGCATTATGATATAATGAAGGTTAATGTATTGTTTACTCGGATTATAAATGTGCTTTATGTCAACAGCAATAAACAAGGTTATTTCAAGGAGTGTAAAGCTGTTACTCAGTGATGGGAATGTTAAGTATTTCATTTAAAAGTATTTGCATGTGAAGGATTTTTAGAAGCTATTTATATTTTTCTTCACTCTGATCTATACAAGCTTTTCTGCTACTAAAGAATCACATCGTGCCCAAGTGTGTTCTGAAATTAACATGTTCAAACACGCTGCTACCAAATTTGAAGTCTGCACGCAGCATATTGCAGTCTTATGGTAATGCAAAAACACAAGGCTTTGCATTTTATTAGCTGGAAATTGTCTCCAAAAAGATGAGACATGATACTTTCTGCTTTTTAGGACCAGTTTTGCTAAAAAGACCTGAAATACATTGAATCTAGATACAAATATGTCTATTTTTTGCTTTGCTGTATGGTACAGTGCCTTGCTAAAGCAGCTGCACATGGTAAACTTTTTCAGATTTAATCAGATTACAGACACAAGCTTTGATGAAATCTGAGGGGGACTTTGTGCAACAGACACACAAAAAGTAACATTTATTATAAGGTATCAAAAAATATAGGAACCTTCTTATTTTTTCTTTGTAGATTTTCTTTTCTTTGTATTCACTCATCCTTATTAATAAAATGTTAAACCCAACATCAATGCAATAATGCAAGTCAAGCTGACTGGTTGCAAAGTGTTTTTTTAAGTCCTGCCATAAGTTAATTTTGCTCTGGACTTTGACAGGGCCACTTTACTTATCGATATGCTTTAATCTAAATCCCTCTATAGTAACTCTAGTTGTATATTTAGGATTATTGTCCCAATGAAAGGTGCACTAAGTATCTTGAAAATTAAAACGGGTTTTCTATAAATGGTTGGCCAAACTTTTTTAATTAAGTAAAAGGAGTACTACTTTAACATATTCTACCATAGTCATCCAATAATTTAATTTGTGAAAACAATTTAATGAGACAGATATTATATATAAAATACCAAAGTATTGACAAAATAAGGCTTTTAACACAAAAAAAAAATACACAGTTTACAATATATCCTTTTGACCTTTATATAGTAGAAAAGGTTCAGCTAATTGTTTCGGAACAGGAAGAGTCCGTGTACATAAACTGTCAGTGTGTTTCTGTTTGGTGCCTTTTAGTTAAAAAAAGTTACCTACTCATTTAATTAAATAACTAATGTTGGGTAGAGGAGCCAACAATTGTAGATAATTCAGAGCAGAGCTGTTTAAAAAAACAGATAGAGTACAAGTATGGTAATTTACTTTGTCCCATCAACTCTGAATCCTTTCCTCTACTGAAAAAAGCCTCTCCAATTCAGGATGCAACCATAACTATGTTGCTAGGTTTAAAGATACATTTTCTGATAACGTATTTAATGATGAGGGTATTTAAAATATTTAAACATTGTGACATTTTTTTAAATAATCTCACCTGCTTTAATCTTCTTTTGCTGGGTTCCTTTATCATCTACTGTAGATGCTGTTAAGTTCTTTGACAAACATCTGAAGCCTTATTAGAACAGTTATATCAAAATTACTTGAAATCTGTTTCACAACTGCGTGACCTTAGGTGGCACTAGATTTTTTTTGTGTTATCAGAGTAAAGCGACAGGATACAAATACACTTTATACTACAATTATGTAACACCTAATGGGTCTTATGCAGAAAACATCACTAATATGAAGTGCGACTGTAAAATAAAACCATGGGAGAATTCAACATAATACAAAAAGAGTTAAACTGCAGAAAAATTAAAAGGCTCCATTTCCCTTTTTGTCTCTTTTCTGTTAAGTAAAGACAGCATACAGTAGAGCCGACTCACTGATAACGTCTGACGATTCTTCATGACTGCGATGTGATCATCTTTAATGCTTAAGTCAAATTTTCAACTGAAATATGAGAAAAGACTCTTAATGGGATCTGTCCTGTTCCTTTAGTTTAATCTCTACTAATACATATTCAACAATCATTTTATGCTTCACGGGCTATTTCTGACCATTTTTACTGGAACGTTCCCTCCTCTCAAGACTTAACTCATCATTTGGTTTCAGGGCCAAATGATGAGTTAATGCCCAGATGGTCACAAAATTTGGAAAGTGAAATTAGCAATGATACCCCATTAGCTGTTCATAGGAGCACATTGGGGTAACATATGCGAGTATTCTAATATTTCCTCCAGCTCATGCAATGAAGAATATCTGAATCAGACGATTTAATGACATGCTTCAGTCAATCACTAAACTCCCAATAGTCTTATCTTACAGTGCCCTGAAAATGTATTTCAACCCCCCCATGACACAAGAAAAATTAAGCAGAGCATAGATGTGAAGTTTTTTTTGTGTGCAAACAACAGTCTAAAAGTTTAACATTTGTCTCCCTTCACTTAAACATTCCCTAAAGACAGAAAAACAATTCAGCAAGTGTCTTCTCAGTGTTGATAAAGCTGCTATATGATAGTTTGTTAGAGAAGCAAAAACCGAACCAACAGAACACACTGGTTCTGGATAATGTTGTGGAGAAAAAAAAATCACAATTTCTGAACTCGGAGATGTAAAACTTTTAGTCCATTGGTAGAAAATGAAAAAACCGTGTGGCTACATTGGCGTATTTCTAGAGGGAAAAACGGGTCAAGGAGAGGGTTAACACCCCTTTGGTAACTCTGGAGGACATTTTAGCTTACATTTGAAAATAAAACTGTATATAATAATAAAAAAAAACAAGAAAAAGCAAAATATCCCTACAACCCAGGCAGAGGCAGAATCATGCTGAGCATATGTTTTTCTTTAACAAGGAGACGAGCAACAGTAACATAGACTGAGGTAAATAGTAAGTGAAAAAAAATAGTGGCTTTAAACACTTTGGACTGAGGTCCTGGTTTAGCTTCTCACAGGATAAAAAATGTACTAGAATGTAGAAAGACAAACCTAAAATTCTTCACTTTGTAATTTAAAGGAAAATATGTTTTGTATCTACAAACATTGACTCCAATTAGATGTATAGTTTTCAGAATAAAACATTATTAACAGACTTATGTTTTTAACCATGTAGCTTTTATTTCAATCATTGTAGTGGATAAGCTGTATCACATTGATCTATTATGCACCTATTTTCTTAAAACTTCAAGAGTTGCTGAAGATCCCATTTATATCTTCTCTCCTTCTAGTTCTAATTTTTAGCTCTGTCCTCTGAATCTCTACAAGGTGATTACAAATCTATATCACAATAGTCAGCAATGTTTCTTTTTTATTATCCTGCTACTTCATGCTATATGACTGATGCTAAAAGATGAAAAAATCCACAAGTACAAACACTTATACAATAAACTTTACCTTGACTGTTCTTTTAAGGTACATTTAATGGTATCTAACACCAAAATAAATGACATTTTACAAATAACCATACTCTAACTAATAAAAAAAGCTTCTAAATAATGATTGACATGTATATCTAAGTTGGTAAGCAAAGGTAACGATAGGAACACATTCAAGTTGAAGATATGTATGTAGATCCTCTGACATTTTATTCTCCTCTGTTTTTTAACTTGACTAGTGTGTAACTTTTCTTTTACTCACAGGAGTGTGGATCTGTTTTCAGGAAGGTCGAGAAGGACGGGAGGCTCAGGTGTCTGAGAAGGACTGCCAGGTTGATTCGTGTGGGACACCGAATCTCTGACACCTGCAAATTCAGAGAAATATTCCAGAGAGAGAGACAAGAGAGCTGTTGAAATATAAAGAAAAGTCAGATGGTTTTTATTTTACTCTTTGCAATCAATTTGCAGCAACACTGTTTGTCGGTCTTGTATTGCGTTTTATCTTTAATTTCCCTCATTTAAAAGTAATCATCCTTTTCAGCAGTCTTGTCCTTCAACACTCTTTCTCACCTTTCATGAAGCCTTTCAAGTTCATTATTCTCTTAGTTGCAGTTCTCTCCATAGCAGGGAAAGGTATGATAAGGTCATATACCATAAAGAGTTCCAATTAACTCCATCCATGTTCTCATTAATCAATAACTTCACCTCACAGGAGTCGATACTCTCCTTTCTCACATAGCCAAACACACAAAAACGGGGAGAATGTAAGGCATCTTTTTACCATAGAGCTGCCAGACACGGACTTTGTCCTCGTAGGGAAGATCATATTTCAGAGGGTCTCCCACAGGACCTTGGTAGTACGGTCTCATGATGGACTCCATAGCTGAGGTGTGGACCAGGCCTATGGCGTGACCAAACTCATGGACTGCGACTGCAAAGAGGTCCATCCCATGAGAGTCTGAAAGAAACACATGAAAAATTACAATTATTGTTTTAAAAGCACTCCTTGATTTAAGGCCTTTAGGGTAAATTGTAAAAGTAGAATTCCCCCCCAAACTAATCTTTAAGATAAAAAGAATGTCTGTTTTTACTGTATTTTTAGGTTAATGTTGATTTGTAATCCTTGAAACCATATTTACCAAAAGTAAGCACTGGTGCAACATTTTATCTAAGCTTTTCTATCATTCCAAGATGGATGAAGACAGCAGTTTAGCTTTAGGGAAAAGGAAATATCTTCCAAGCTCACCAACGCCATACAGAGGGTCATCCCATCACCATAGGAGCATCAGTTTTAAGGGATACTATGTCTATCTTTACCAGGGGTGTCAATAAAGGTGGAAGACATTATACAGTGAGACATGGATTTATGAAGGTCTTTTTTGTTCATATAAAATGTGATATAATCTCACGTCAAACCTGTTGTCATGTTTGGCCAATATATTGTTTTTTTATACAAAAAAAAAACAATAGTGCCAAAATTGCTCAACTGTTTAACAGAACGACTGAGAAATACTGTTATTGGCTGTCCAAGAAACAATAAACAAATTGAAATTTGTTTGAACTCTGTTAAATACCTACACCTTGTACACCAGTAGCTTTAAACAATGTTTAAAACTGTGATCTACTCTAGTGCTGAGTTTAGACAGTGTTTGGTAATTTGTATTTCACAATTTAGTTTTAGTTTACCACTAAATGTACTTTTTAAAACGTAGTTTAAACTGAACTTATGAAACCATCCAGTTTGTAAAACAAGGAGCATTTTCACTACATTTTTGACATTAGATTCCCTCAAATATAAGCATGGATTAAAAACGATGATATCAGAACAAGTCCAACCTGGACTGAATTAATCTTTGCTGGTCACAAATATTTTTTTTACACTCTATAACCCCGTAACTGTCAGTAGGACATCGGCGTTCTGATGTAACGTGTTTTTGGTTTTGTGGTTTACACCTTCGGCCAGTCAGTGCAGATGTTCATGCGTATAACTTGTAACTAATTCAATTATTGACACATAGACTGTTGGGGATTGTGGGGGTCAAATCCTCACAGCTGTGGAATGAAAAATCAAGATGGACGGTTGGATCCGACATACCGTACATTCCTGTGCATAAAAGCTGTTAAACGTACATTTTCACCAGCAAACATTTTAAAATCCTTCTCATATAAAACAGAAGTACTGGTGTAGCTGGTCACCAGGAGGAAAAGAGATTTTTATGATGACATATTAAAACGGAGTAGCAATATCTTCTTAGTGGACTCAAGTAAGGACCAAACTGTTGCATTTCTCTGCAGGCCAGACGTACATGGAGGAATATGTTCTTGATGAGTTAGTAAATGCTGTTTGGAACAGCGAATCATCCAATGCTAAAGCTGTTTCTATCTTTGCACTGGAGATAATTTGCACATATATGCATGTAGCAAGATGAGAGTGTTATGCTCCTGTTTTAGAATAGGAGTGAGGACCAGTTTCAGCTTTTAACCTTTGGAGTGAAGACATTTTAAGAAAATTAGGATATTTTGACTAATCTTTTAGCTATTTGTGTGTGTGTGTGTGCACATATGTGTGTGGTGTATTTGGTATGAAATTGATTGTTTCTAAAATATGTGTCTTTTACACATAAACGTGTTTAGTCCCGGTTCTGTGTGTTCTGTCTTAGGTGCAGGTGTTGGGTTGGTATGACTAACATCGCCTCTTGATTCTGCATGTATGAAAATGCAGTTTTAGTTTGTTTACCTGTGCAAAGTGTTAAAACAAAAATATGATCATACTTGAGTAACAGAACACCTGATATAGTTTTGTATATTTTTAGACACCTGAGGGGTCTGATCCTATAGAGGCAACCTACCACAAAACAAAGGAGGAGGGATTCCAGCTATGGTTGATAAGATGAATACCTGAACGGTCCACCTCACTGAAAGAGCCAGAGGGAGGGCGAGGAAAGATAGCAGCTGAAGGGAGGGGATGTGAGAGAAGGCAGCTTGTGTCAAGCATCACCTGTTTTTTTACTGTTTGTTGTGTTCCTTTTTTTTACGTAGACATTTTTTAAAATAAAACTTTGGTGGGATTATTTACAATGCTCTAAGCAAATAAAAATCTGTTTATTCTTCCCTTAATGTAATTTATTTGCATTGACGCTAAATCTGCCAGGATTCCATAGGAAATGACCTTTCATTACCACCCTCACTGATGTCGAAGTAAGCAGGAGGTACAGCCTTTTAAAGTTGTAATGTCAAAACATTTTCCATTTTGCCACAGTTCGGACACATTTGGATCCCTGTGGATATACCCACAGAAAAATACACAAAAAACACATCATTCTGCAGCTGCATGACAAAGAAAACAGGTTTTAAAAAAGATACAAAAAATTCAAAATTGATGTGTTCAAATTTTAATAACTAAAAACTGGTGACCAGTACAGCAAAATGGATCACTAAGCTAAAAAAATCTAAAGTGGTTTAAATGGTTTGACAGCCTGTAACTGAATTTGGATATACTTTCTGAGGGCATTTTAGGGGCAAACTATAGAATAAGACCCAAACTTTAGGACAACAACATTATACTTCCTCTCTTTCTTGTTACACTCCCGGTTATAAACATCATTTAAAAATGTGCCTTACTTATGTAAAACAGTATAACAATAATCTAATGTTAACAAAGGAATATAGAAATATCTTATTTGAGTACATTTTCAAGAAACTTTCTCTGAGGAGTCACCTTTGACGTTTTCCCCTCAGGTTTGATGAATATCAAAATGTCTCTTAATGTTTTCTTTAGTGGAAACTGCTCAGCCTAGGTTTGCATTTATATCCCTACGTTCTGATGTCTGTAGGTTGCAAACTAACCGACATGACAGACAGCTCCGGTGGAGCTGTTTGGTATGTGCTAGAGTGAGATAACTGTAGTAATACTGCCTGAGCCCCTGGGCTGCCAATCAAAATCTATGTGTGGAAAGATATCCAAAGAGGCTGCGGGCCATTAGAGCATATTTCCATGGATTTTAGGCCAAAAAAAAAAGCAAAGCTTCTAAAAACTCCTTGTCTGGTTCTGCAAAGCAAGACAAAACCATGGATGCTGGGATAAAGATTTGCAAACATGTGAGAGCATGCGTGTCGAAGCAAGCTAGCCTAAAGCTCCCCGGTTGGTGAGGAACACATCTGCATTTTGTTAACCTCACTTTGCCCTTAAAAATTAGCAGCATTTTAGTGTTATGCTCTGTTGAAAATGGAGAACAACTAACGAGCTACACTTCTGTCTTCAGTACCTGGAATATCCAGAGGCCAAAGAGCCAAGTCTAAATGAAGGGACCATTTAGAGAAGAGAGAAAAGTTGGATATAAAGTTGATCCAGACAGAGAGCAAAAAGATGTTATTACAATTCTACATGATGAACGAGACTTAACAGGTTTGAAACGTGGTGCTGAATGTTGCATCACAGCAAAAAGGTCCTGGGTTCAATTCCTTTCATCTTAGCATCCCAAATCTTTAACATTTATTTTTCATATGCATCAGTCCTGTAAAGAACTGATAACTATTCTACTCAGTGACTGTTGGTGATAAGCATCAGTCTTCCAAGATCCTGAGTAGTAAGTTAGTAAAGAGGACTGATGGATATTAGCCTAAACTAACAGGAGAAAAACTGCTACGTTTTATTACATTTGATATGGTTAAATTCATCTTATTTACCTTTAAGAAACATAAAGGCAATATTTGTTCCTGTGGTGAAAAAACAAAAACTCAAAGCAGTTAATGTTTTTTTTTTATTAGGAAAAAATCTGAACTCAAAAGTATTCATATCCCTTAGAGACATTATCACTGTAAAAGATAAACGATAACTAAACCTGTGAAACATTCTAAAACAGTCAAAAACTATAAGACGAGTTTTATTGATGCAATACAAATAAAGATTTTCTAATAATCATTAGGAAGGGTATTGCAAATTTTTAGAATTAAAAAAAAGATAATTAAATAAATTTAAAAAAATCAAGAAATCTTGATGTTTTTTTTTACTAAACAGGTTGCCTGATAGTTTAAAGTCTCTCGAAGGATTATAAGATTAGATTAAAATGTGTCCCAGGATATGAATAAATAACAAATTACCCTAATCTTCTCCAACCAACAAAAATAACTGAAAAACATTTTTAAAAAAGTAGTAGTGAGAGAGTAGCTTTTAGAGAAAAATTATTTGGGTAATTTTGCATATTCTTTTATCCATTGCACAAAAAGCAATAATTGCTGAAAATATTAATATTTATCTTTGACCTTCTTTACATAGAATGAGAAATAAATTCCTATTAAAAATTGTATTTACATATTTATTATTCAGTCAAATGTCTACAATTAACAACCTAACACACAAAAGCAACTGTTTTAAAGATGGTATTTTCACGTAGAGCTGCTCTAAATCAAGACAAATATGACATACAGCTTTGGTGCTCATACATACAGGCAGTATTAGCTCTGCAGCAGGGCTGGCTGGAGCAGGAAGTTAGAAAAGCGGCGGTATAAATCCCACGTGACATTGTATGAAAAGCATGGAGGAATTAGTTGTGTTTATGTCTTTTTTTTTTTTTTTTCTGGTTACAATTGACAAACACGTATTGTACAGACTCTCCTCAGACTTATTTTATATCAGTGTTGAAATTAATAGTGACAATGGTTTCTTTTTTTTTTTTTTTGCAGTGTCCTGTCTGGCGATGTGGCAATAAGAATAATTATCTTGGTGCCAAATAGAGCCCAAC
>JAUZNJ010032642.1:0-13584 GCA_034780135.1 Jordanella pulchra | reverse complement strand
AGAGGGCTCCAGCCCAGGAGACCCACGGCGCACTCTGCTGGAGGAAAGATGGAGCGACAGGCTCCGGATCCCAACATCTATACTATTTACATTAACCTTTACATGAAAAAAAATTATCAAATGCTAAAAAGCTGATAATCAAACTGCTCTAAATAGGTTTTGTTTTTTTGATAGATTTAACTCATTCACTTTTTCACCCTTCACTAATGGCAGGTTGCAATTTTAGGAGTCAGAGACAGAGCTTGCATTGAAAAGATATATTTGAATTTCACATCCAAATATTATACTCAACCTGCATAGTGATCTGTCTTCATAGCCCCACTTTCCCATTTATCTTATTTGTTTGCAGAGAAAGTCATATTGTCTAATACAACAAGAGGTGCAAGTAGGAAACTGTGCATGGATAAACGGGAACCTTTATTGCCGTCCCTACCCAGAATGGCAATTAGCTGCAGCAGGCTAGGGAAAAACGTTGGGCAGAGTTGGTATGCAGAAAGCCCTGCAAAGTTAATGGACTTTTAAATCGACACTGTGCTCCAAATTCCCTCATTAATGCAATCCCTGGTCCCTGCCCACACGAACATTTGATTTCAAAGGTCAACTCTCAAATGTCAACACAGAAACAGTAAATAGAGTACACTTTTATGATGCACGCAGTATGTTTTAAGCATATAAAGTCAAATAAGAGGAGAAATAAGGAGGCTCTAAGGGTGTCGCTTTTTTCTGCTGTTTCAAAAATTGTTTTCTTGTTTTAAACATTACCACAAATTTCTAATTGATAATAATCAAAGGGCTTTGACCTAAAATAAATATGCATTTTTTTGTATTTAGTGGAATTATCTTAATATCCTTTTACTTCAAAGTTTACTTTATCAACATTGTAGTGATGTTCTTCATTGAATTTCTGGGCAGGGGTATATGTGTTAAGGAGTTGCCTTTTCCAATTTCCAAGTGATGCTCCTGAAAATTAAGTAATAGTGATTAACATAAACCTTACTAGTGCACAAGCAAACCTCCTTGATAAATTACACTTGTGCATACAACGCTTCACCTCATATTCAGCTCTCTACACGCCCACCTTCCTTATATGGTTCATGCAAACACCACATGAAAACCATTGCATATTTAAAAGAGCCACTTGATCTTGGTAATTTAATGGGTACTACTGGCAAGACAAATTATAAATAAATTAAATATAAAGATAGATAAATTATATTTGGTAGGCACAGTATGGAGTTGACAAATAAAAGGAAGTATCATGGAAACAATGTCTGATGTATGGATAATATTAACAAGGAAATCCAGGATGGCAGGAAGCATTACACTTTGCATCGACTGATTTGTTTTATCTTATTGTAAAATGTGGCAACATTAAAATAAAAAGTTTGAGAAAACTTACCCACAAGGATCTGAGGTAAGAACCACAAAGATAAACAAACTACTGTTAAATGAATCCTGTTCTCTGAGCTCTAAATTTGTCAACTTTTTCCTCTACTTTGTGCTTCATTCAGCTTTAGTATAAAAAAAATCCACAGAACCAAGATTGTTTTTCAAAGGTTGTTTTTAAAAAGAACTTTATTCTATGTTTCTGCTGTTTAGTTTGGAAAAAATCAAATGTTATCTCTTGATGAAAATGTTAAAATTTTAAGAAAATTGTTTGTTTAAAAAATAGAAGGTGAAGTATGTTTTATGATATACATGGGATATATTCTTGAAAAATAAACTGCAACCAAAACAGCACCAAAAAGCTTAATAAAAAATTGAAGCTTCCATTAGTAGTTTTGTTCACCACCAATGATCAATAGTTTTGTGAAACATTCATTGGTTACAGACCCCACAGAGGGTGTGAGCTGAGGAATTGGACCTACTAGTTGAATACCCCTGGAAAAAAGTTGAATAATAATTGAACATCATTTCCAAATATAAAATGGAAATGAAACTGTATAAGTAATAATGATATAAAGGACAGTGGCTGCAGAGTGCCATAAAATAGGAAACCTGACAGAAAATCCCATTGAAGACCAATAAAGTGCCCTTTTCTGACATGGAGCTAGAATCAGGGTTATGTTAAACAGAAAATCTTTATGTCCTGCAGACTCTGAGTTTTTAAAAACAAGGATGACAGGGATACAGTATAATCGAATCACCACATCATTTTAGCTTGCACAAAAAAAAGGCCAAAAAGGCACTGATCCAATAATCTGCCCAAGAGAAGATGTGCAGTAAAAATGTACCTTGGTACTGTGCACTAATGTTAGCTCTTGGTGCAGAGAGACATGAGAGCAGCTAACAGAGTGAGAAGAAAAAGTAATTGAAAAAGAGGGAGAAAAGCTGAATTTAAATATAGCTTGATAGCTTGCAGCATTCAGGGTATGTGTCTATTTTAATTTCCTTGCTCAATTATTTGATTACTATTGCGCCTGTGGATCGTTTCCTTTTCTAAATATAGACCCAAATTCTTCCTAGACATTACTTGCATATTCTCTTTGTTTGTTATTAAAAAACCTTGAACATTGTCGAAGGGTCCTAGCAAAAAAAGTCCCCTTCCTCAATAAAAAAAGTATTCCTCTAGAAAGTTTTTTTGAAACGTTTGTTAATTCGCCCGCGAGGCAGGAGGGATTTCACTCCTGTCCCAGTTGAAATGCCCTCATCTGACTCCATATGTTTACCTCTTTCCTTTCATCCCCTTGCTTTGTTGTCAACAAAACAGAAAAGTTTTGTCTCATTAATTATTGTTTACTCTCCGCCTTTGTGTTGATGCGTCTCAAAAGCCACGATTACAGCCTGTAAAAGAAGCAGTGCCTTAATCTCATCTGAGCTGAGGAGATACAGACATAGAGAAGGAGAGAAAATTACTAAACTATTTCACAGCTTCACCTTATCACTGAAGTGACCAACACTCACCGTCTAGTTTATCTGGTGCAGTTGCTCAACTGGTTTTAAAGCAATAGTTCAGCCACTCACAAAGAAGTAACGTAATCCCTTTAGGTATTTATAGATGGTGTAGATAATTTGCTAAAGTAAAAATGAATCAAAAATAGATAAGAAGGAAGATTAAGTAACCTAATGGTGGCATTATTGTTGCAACAGTGTAGCTATCCTCTGATGGGTTACTCACTATATTTTCTGGAATCCTGGCCCATACTTCCTGATAAAGCACTTAGATCTCAATCATTTTTACAAGCCATTCTGCTAAGACATCATTTTAATTTTGACTGCTCATAGTTTTTTTTTTTTCGATCAGACCAATAGGGTGTTTTTTTGATAGGTTTCTCTCAACTCAATTTATTTTTGTTATATAGTGTCAATACATATGTCATTTTAAAACACTTAACAAAATAAGTCACATTCCAAGCCAGGTACATTCATCCAATTTATCCAAATTATCAAGCAATGAAGTAAACTAAACAGGTTTGAAATCTTTTCGTATCTAAGTAAACCCATAAGATTTCATCAGTGAGTTTCAAAATTCACTCCTGGATGAGCACATACAGTACTTACATGAGATAATCAATTGGATTGTACCACTGACTCTCATATTGAACATGTAGGTAGACAGATGTTTTTATGACCATCGGTAGTTATCTGATTGGGTCCAAGCTGTTTCTGCTGACTGTTAGCTTTGCCTTTGGAATTAATTCATTATGTTTGGATTATATTAACACCACTTATTCTCCCCTGTTTCAGAGAGCAGCAGTCGGCACTGGTTTGCAAAGCACAAGTCTGTCTTGCTGACTAGATAAGTTAGACAGTAGAAAGGCTTTATTATTATTAGTAGTAGTAGAAATCCCATAAAGTCATTGCTGCTTAGATCTGGTGGAATAGGTCATTCATCAGAGTGATGATTCTGTGTATGCTTGAAACTGTACTAAAAAAAGCTATGATTATTCTCATTATCCTCCATACATGTGGTACAAAAAAAAACGATAGACCTCTGACTTCCAGTACCAGACAGAGGCCCATCATCTGCAGAAATACTCGATTACACTGCACTCATTGGGTAAATAAAGGATGGACAAGAAACTGAGAACTGGGAGCTAGTGAACAGCTTTGGTGCATGGTGTGGTAACAATCCATTGATCCCGATTGTCAAAAAAACAGGGGAGATGACTAACCCTGACTGTAGACTTCAGGAGAAACAGGCACAAATAAATCCTATTAACATAATGGGAGAAGAAGTAGAAGTGGTAGAGGAGTATAAATACCTTGATATTCACCTGGACAACAAACACAACTGGAGAAGCAACTGTTAATCCATTGGCAAGAAGGGACAGAACCGACTGTACTAGCCATACTTTATATGGTTCATCCTGGTCTACTGACTGTCTAACCTCAGTTATCTATCAGGTTAGTAAATATTATCTGCTCAAAATGAAATGAACACTTTTTGGTTAGAGTCCCTATGTGTGCGTCTGCATACTCCAAGGCAACAGCGTTTCTACTATTGTCTGGTCAGAGTTATGTGCTTACATACTGAAGGGAGGAAATCATATGCTAAAAGCTGCCTCTGCTTATAATTATAGCCATAATCATTTGCTGTGACAGAAGCCTAAAAGTTCAGTTGCTGCACAACTTTAAAGAAATTAAAGCAGTCCTGGGATTTGAGGAGGCGATCAGCTTTTCAGCAAAAAACACTCAACAAACATAACAGCATCGGGTTAAGGGGATTATGTTCATAAGGCTTGCAAAGTTTTCAGCACAATGCTATCAACTGTACACCACACTGTTCCTTTTTTGAGTGTTTTCCACCACATGAAGCAGAACTGATGTTATAAACTGCTCTTTATTCTTTGTATGTAAATTCAGATACAGAAATACTGAAAGTATTTCTGTATCTGAGAAAGGCTGATACAGTCTGTTTGGAAAAGTCTGATACAGTCTGTGTGGAAAAGTCTGATACACTTTTGCTTGGCAACTCCTCGATCCTGGGGCATCTGCTTTCCATCTTTAATGGAATCGCCTAGTGCACCATCCCCAATCAGCCCCCATAATGCCTTGCTGTCAAAATGCCCAGGGGTTAGTTCTGTGTCACGCTGTAATAGTTCCTCCTTATCTGACACACAGTTATGCAAATATTAGGTTCCACCCGTATATCTTGTGACTAGAGCTTTGCTTGCTCTCTTTCTGGGTTTTTTTTCTCCCTGATTATAGAGTGATATGCTCACTTGCCCTGGAATAGACAGTTGGCATAGAAAAGTGATTAGTCATATCTTATGTTTGCAGCAATGTAAAACCCAACGCTGCCAGGTTCCTACTGTCTTGTGTAGGTTTCCCTTTGCGCAGATGATGGAGTATTGGACAGTTTGAGGCAGATAAAGAAATATATTTATCTTGGTTATTGTACGCAAAAGGCCACATAATAAGTTTAAATGCAATAATGAATAGTCTTAACCCTAAAGGGTTAGGAGAGACTTATGGTAGCCAAAGTGTTGGACTACTTGATATTCAACAGAAGGCTAAATATTATTGCTTGTAGGTATACATTCATAGCAATGGAAAGTAAACTATTGCTGTCAACAACTTGCTCACTAGGCGTCAACATACCTGACAGCAGTTGGATTTTAAAGAAAAGCAGCATGTCAAGAAGACTGACTGGAACTGAAGGGAAAAAAATGTCAAAAATGTCCAAATACTGCTGCAAAAAACTTAATGATGAATGCAGAGAGAAGGTCAGTAATGACTCCTTTCCTGCTATATTTGTAAATACCATCCATCCATCCATCCATCCATCCATCCATCCATCCATCCATTTCCTCCTGCTTGGTCTATTCCTAAATACTAACCAATATAATTTGTATCTGATAGGAAATCGACTAATGCTAAACCAGTTAATGCTTATAATCATTGTTTTAATTTTGATAAAATATTATATAAAATTATAGTAGTTTTACTGCTCTGTGCACTGACCGTCTTGGCTTTGGACTAAAACTGAATGGTTTTCTGAAAAATATTGAGCACATTTTAATGTAAAGCAAAAAACCTGATGCCCACTGCATTTTTTTTATTTTATCTGGCCTGTGGTTAAAACACAGCACAGTATCTTATTAGATGTAAGTGCAGTATGTGACAAGGCTACCTTAAAACCTTGACCTTGGTCATTCACTGTGGACCTCACTATCCAGTTGCTTGACCATGATCATAAGCAAGTGAAATCAGTGTTTTTATGGCAGATAGCAGAATTCAAAGTTTTATTGGCTACGGCAAGGTGAAAACATCCTAAAACTACTGTTGCAGGATATACATTATGCCAAACTTTACAATTTTGCTTTTTCAGTCCGTGGGTGGAGGTGTTGTCAAATTTTTTTGGGAGGGACAGCAGATAGGTCCTCTGGATCAACACTAGTTTTGGCGTTGATGCTCTCCCATGGTCTTTATTAAATTGTGTAGTTAGGAACACTGATGCTGAGGAAGTGCAATTTGGCTTACTCTGTGTTTTTCTGGTCAATTTTTGAGATCTAGGATGATAGTGTGTTTGAAAGATTTTGGCAGCTAACTACAGTCAAATACCTTTATTTTTTAAATTATATTATAAGTACTTGTAAACATGTAATGTGTGACTAAAAATGCAACAGTAACAGAAACAATCTTGAGCTGTTTCTCATATCACTATACCCTGCTTTTAAAGAACCAGCTGCTGATCTTGGGTAATGATTTTCCAACTTCAGGTGTTTCTAATCTTTACTTTTAGCAGATTTTTCTCTTCTCGACATTGCTGTCTTGAACTGGTACCTCCCTATAATCCTGGTATTTTAACATTAAAGAAACAAAAAACATTAAGTTGCATTCGGCATGTCTTGGCTACACATTATTAATTTGATTAAAAACATCTTTATCTTTTCCTACTTAGTTAAGATAAGACACTGCACTGTTGTATGACTTAAATTTGATGAAGTCCTAAATTCGCATAGACCTAGGAAAGTGTTTTCAAGACACAAACCACCAAAAGTATTATTCTGCAAGTAAGGGTGAAAAAAAGAAAACTGTTCATTAAGACAAGCAATTTTTCTAGGTAATAAACACGCAGTGCACTTTATTTATAAATATTTCAAACTTTTTCCAATACATTTCTTTCAATGTAGCCTTTATTTTTAGACTAAAATGTCAAACCTGTGTTTTGTTGTTAATATTGACTGTTCCCTAAGGTTTTAGGTCAGATGACAAAGATATATTTATTGAAAACAATAACAAAGTTCTTTGTGAAATAATCCCCAGAGGTTCTAGAGGAGTACCTTGAACAGAGCCAGTCTTTGTTATCAGCTTCTTGAGATTCAGTGATTTGTTAAGTCGTTTTCACTGATGCTGTTACCCCAGCAGATAATGGCAGAAGAGATCAAACTCTCCACAACAAATGTTCAGAAGATATGCAACATCTTGCTGCAAAAAGACCTAAGCTTTCTTAAGAAGTACAATCTGTTCTGTTCCTTTTGTAGGAAACTTCACAGTTGCATCTCCTGTCATGTTTATGTCCAGTTGAACACAGATATTCATACTCCTCCACCACCTCCACTTCTTCTCACATAATGTTAATAGCATTTGTGTCATGTGGGATTTAATATGCTTAGCCCACATGCAGAACACCACAACAGGAGAGAGTAGTCAGGATAAGTGGTTTTATTATATTTACAATGAACTGATAGAGCTGCAACGGAACCGGGTTCTGGGAAAGCTGGCAGGAGCAGGAAGCAGCAGTTACTAAAGGGAGAAGCAGAGTGATGAGTTTGAGTGGTGTGGGAAAAGGGATTGCTGAGCTGACGGATCGTGTCCTTACGGTTTGATGATGGGTCTGAGACTTGGAGAGAGACTGAGGTGGTCTGGGGAATGAGTCTCCTTGTGGTCCAGAAGTTATGGAGGAGTGCGGCGGGAAACGGACAGGTCGGCACAGGTTCGGCGGAGACCAGAGGAGTGATTTGCTGCCAGTCGTGGGAGACAGGAGATACTTGTGACAACAGAGAAGATGGGTCTTGGAGCTCGGGCAACCAGTGGGTAAAATCCATGGCATCACGAGGAGGAACTCAGGAAACAGGAAGACAGCCAGAATCTGACCGGTGATCCAGAAAATCCAGAGGATCACCTAAAGGCAACAGAGAAGCAGAGATTCTCATTATTAGGAGCTCAGGGCAACGAGGAGGTAAACACAGAGACACGCTCAGGGGGCTTTGTGGTACCATTACTGGCAAAACACTCTGCTCCGATGGACTGACAGGGGACTCCTCTTATACAACGCCTGATGAGGCTTGATGAGGAGCAGCTGTGCCGCTGGAACCACACCGCACTCCAAACAGGACATGGCGCCATCTGGTGGTGAAAGAGGCACACAGGCAAAAAACCCACGAAAGAGACAGAAGACCCTGGAACCTGACAATTTAACTTTCTCTGTTTCTTCCATTATTTACAATCATCTTCCTTTTTTGCCTACATGACCACCAGACGACTGTTTCTACACTATCCCACAAAATGATTTCCCAGCTCCCTTCTTATCCTTTTCTGATGTATCCAATGACTGTACAGTTGTTCAATTATTTATAAAGATGGCAGGACTCCATCTTGTACTCAAAGTTGGAGGTGTTCAGAGTAAAAAGTAATGGTGAGAGTACAGTGCCCTGTGGTGCTCCTGTGCAGCTTATATCTAATTAAACCATTGACGCTTTAGTCTGAGAAACTGTAACCTTTTTGTCTGTTGTCAGGTAGCCTTTGATTCTAATGATTATTGATATCTTTAACTAAGTCTTCTGGAGTTTCTGACAAACTAAATCATAGTGAACGTGTTCAATGCACTGGAGAAATCTGTACTGTCTGTACTATCTCAATGACAGCTGGTTTGTTTTAGCAAGAGTATCATGGCATTTTCAACTCAATAAGCAATGAACAACCTCCAGACTGTCATAATCGCTGCTTGTTTGCTTGCCCAGGAGCACCAAAATAAGTATCTCTATGACCTTGATGATGTAGGATGTCAATGCAACAGGTCAATAGTCACTGAGGAATGCATGCTGAGTGTTCTTTGACACCAGAATAAAGCAGGAGTTCTTCCAGGTATCTGGAGCCATACCTTGGGTCAGGCTAAGGTTCAAGAGGTATTATAGAATCCCATGAGACTGGTCTGCACAAGCTTTCAGGATTCGGGGGCTGACACCATCTGGACCTGGTGCCTTATTGCAAAGTCAAAAATATTGAAAAATGCCCTAAATGGCTGTGATTGACAGTTATTAGCCTCGTATGGGTATAACCAATAATTGGTATTATAAATTAACAATTATTAACATTACCTTGGAAGTAGGAATTAAATCAACTGACACTGAGTTGTATTAAGCACCAGTAAATGTTAAGCTTCCTTTTTTTTTACAATTGCAGTTGGTGTTATTAATTTTCCATCATCAGGGGTTATTCAATAACTCCTAGAGAAAAATTGTTCACTGGTATGAAAACTACACTTTATCTAGTTGAAATTTATTAAAGCAAAAATTACTGTTTTTGCAATTATCTTTTTAATTATACTACTTGACAAATGTCACTACTTTAACATATAAATTCTAAAAGAAAATACAACAAATCAGTAATCTTGATGACAGTTCAGGTAGCAAAATCAATAATCATAATGAGGCTATGTGGTAGTGAAATCGGTGTGGGATTAATTTGTTATTGTTCTGCTGCAATTTGCTTTCAAGCTTCTTTCTATATGTCTCATTGTTGCCTCTGTATACATCTAAATAATTCCTAAAGGCTATCTTTTCATGTTTAGCATTTCCTTAGGATCACCGGTGATCCAGGGTTTGTTATTGGGGAAACTATTGTCAGTATTTCAATATCTGGCTTACAGAGGCAAACTTTCACAACAACATGGCATGGATGACACCATCTGTTGTTTACAACACTGCCACCCTACCTTCCTTACATTTTTCATCCTTCTTTTAATCTATGTCTGCTTGTATGGTCAGAAAGCCTGGCAGAGAAACATTGGAATCAGCAATATGATTCAGCAGCAAAGTTTCAAAAAAACACATATTGGGAATGCTGAATTCCCAATATCCTTTGTTGGTCCCTGCTAGGGCTTGGAGTTCTTCTGACTTGTTTCCTAAAGATTGTGCATAATGATTGATTGTCATGATTCTGCACTGATGGTCTGATTACACCCACCTGCCGTCTCTGCCTCACTCATCAGCTGCACCTGTTCATCTCCCTATATTAACCCACTCCAGATCTTGGACCAGTGCCAGATTATTGTTCAAGCCTTTGGTGAGACATTTTTCTAGCGTTCTTTCTTTCTGCCTGCCTGCCTGCCTGATTAATACCATTTTTTTCCCTGAGACCTGGAGTTCTGCCTAGCCCCTGTCGGATGTTTGGATGCCTGTGTTTTTGACCTCGTTCTGTCCCAGATATCTCCCCATCGGATTTTGATTAGGTTCTGTCCAGCCATCAGATCTTCAGGTTTTGACCCCTGCCTCCCTAAGGACACTGATTCTGGATTACGGACTGGTACCTCTGCTGTCTGATCCCTCGGCTCTGACCTCTTCTCTGCTCGCCCCGACTTCGTTAAAAGGATCCATTTTCCTTCTCAAGGCAGCAAAACACCTACCGGCTTTGCCGAAGAACGGAGCCTCCTGCCCGGAGATTGCTTCCCTCTCGTGCGGGCTGATCGGCCGCATCTCCGGACTTCTTCACATCCTCCCTCGAGGTCAGTAACTTTCTCTGTTCCTGTCTGCCGATCCATTCACCTTCCTCAGTCAAACAGTAACGCTCATATTTCCCCTCAGAGGATCCTGCCGCTGTTGGTCCTGCCAGTCACCGACCTGGAAGACTAGTTAAATAAACTGTCAAACACACCTCGCTGTCTGGCTGTATTTTGGGTCCGCAAACTTCTCACTGTGTTACATTGATGGAAAGAATGTCTTGCATTTCCCCCTCCTCCCACTTCTTGCTTCTGCATCTCAGGATAATTAACTAAGAGCATAATAACTAATAAGAGCCTCCTTTTCAGCTCCCCTGGGACTTGTGGAAGTATTTTTAGATGTTATTGAGTTGCTCCTGGGTGTAAAAAAAAAAAAAAAAAGAAAGAAAAAAAAAACTTTCTGTGGTTACTTTGGCTTTCCATCATAACAAATGTCCAACAATGAAAAGCAAAAATCCCCTCAGCTGCATAACAGCTGAGCACCGAGGTGAAACTAATCAGTAAAAAAACCTTCATCCACAGACAGAGGAACTGAGGTTCTTTTTAAAAAGATGATCAGAATTAATCTAGTCCATCATACAGCTAACTTGAGCAGTGCAATTCTAGAACAAAAGGCTTTATTGTTCATTCTATCCCCTTTAGTTGTTCTGTACAGTATAGTGCCACTCTGACACCATTTCATGTAATTTTGTTCAAATATGCCATGATGTGTTATCAATTGTAATGCAATCACAATTTAAATCTCACCTTACTCTGCTATCTTCTGTGATATTATATGCTATGCCTTTTGTCTTTGATGAATTATGATTTCCAATGTTTTTGTGTTATGTTATGCTTGTTATGCTGTACATCCTATCCATTGTCTACTTTCTATCAGCAAACAAAGAGAAGACTCAAGTAGGGTTCTCATTAAGATGGTCTTTTGTTGGCATACATTTTAATAAAGTTCAGTTTGCCATAATTCTAACCCTTAGCTTATTTCAATGACAATAAAGGATTGTATAAATTGAAAGAGATGTAGCTATTAGCATTACAAATCACAAGCCATGATCCACGACGTGATCATTACATCAGTGATATGTGTTACTAACTTGCAGCTTCTGTATTACAGACTTTAATTAGTGGGATAATGTGTTTGTTAGAATCCATCTGGTCAGGTAATTCTCTCAGGCAGGTAATAGTGGTAGGCGAGGTTGGTGACAGCATGACTGAAGTGTAGTGCTGAAATGTAGCAGAGGACTACATGAGGAGTAAAATAACAACTATCTCTTTTTTTTCTGTTTTATCCTGACTCCCACATACAGAGGCACACATGCCCACACCCATCTTGCTATATGTAGTGAGGACTGTGTTGACTCCTATTGACTTCCATTGATTTTCATCCTTTTAATGCCCTAACCTTGACAATAACCCTTACCAATGCATACCCAACCCTAATCTTAAACTAAAATTAATTCCCACTATATTCCTTATCCTAACCAGTAGCAAAAATACAAAGGGAGGGCCAGCAAAATGTCCAGACTTTGCAACAAACTTTCCTAGCTTTGGCAGTGAAATTTTAAAAAATGGTCCTCACTCTGATGCACAAACAGGAGCACACACACACATCAAGCCACTCTCTCTGCTCTCTAAAGCACACAAGCTCCATCTCCCTGAGGGGTAGTGATCTGTGACTCCTCAATGTTCTGTGCACATCTGAGATGACAGCACACACAACATGGCCAGCGCTTGAGTTTGGGTTCCACATGATCACCCACAGCAGTACTGTACAGCAAACAAGATACTACCGGAGTGTGTACAGACAAGGCAACAGCACTGGAATTTCTCTGAATCCAACTGTGACACATTGGGCTGCACAGGAACTGCAAACCCAGCGTCTTCTGTTTCTACGTCAGCATTAAAGCCATAAATGTTAAAATGCTGACCGTTTTCATATTACAAACACATCGAATATTACAGTGTACTGTATTTTATGCAAAGTATGTATAACATACAGTATGTGTCATAAAAAGTTGTGCATATCTGCAAATTGGAACAAAAAAAATGTAAAATATATAAAATATATACGATTTAGTAGTTCCACCTATAACTGGCAGTTACACCTATCTCACCCATCTTTGCATATCTAGAGTAAGAAATTTAGCCAAATATTCTTTCAAAAGCTCATGAAGGTTAGTTGAAGGTCATGTGTAAACATTTATTTTTAAGGCTTTCCACAGATTCTAATTAGATCTAGAAGAGTGCTTCTCAATTCTGGTCCTCAAGTAGGAGTAGCCTGTTTGTTTTTAGACTTCTCCGTGCTGCCTCACTCCTGACTTATATAAAGGAATGATAAATAGCCTTCAGCATCCCTAAATAGACACTGAAGATGTCTTGCAATCATTTGAAACAGGTGTACTGTAACAGAGAGACATAAAAAACAAGCAGGGTTGTGGTATTTGTACACGTTTGAAAACTACTGATCTAGACTTTTATGGGGTCATCTGAGATATGATTGCTTTGATCAGACTAAAGACAATTAACACCACATCTCATCACTGTCATGTCTGCTATCACTCGGTTTTACAGGAATTTTGTGTTAAGAGGGAGGGTCAGTGTTAATGATCTTCATATTCCATAAGCTGCAATTTGTTATTTTACATGAATCAGAAGAGAATCAAAATAAGAATTTGTTTTTGCCAGAACACTTCATACTTTTTCAAAAACTCCAGTGTAAAACATCTGGAAATGTCCTTTTAACTATTTTAATTAAAAACATGGCCACTGCAAAATTCTGATCAGTTACACAGTATATGTATATATTTCTCTTCTTCATCTTCTTGTCATGATCCGTCTGTCCTTGTGGGGTTTTTGGGGTTTCTGTTCTCTGTGCTCCCTGTGTCGTCCTGTTTTTCCCCTGATTGCTCCCAGGTGTGTCT
>JAUZNJ010032641.1:0-13584 GCA_034780135.1 Jordanella pulchra | reverse complement strand
TCTGTCTGTCTGTCTGTCTGTCTGTCTGTCTGTCTGTCTGTCTGTCTGTCTGTCTGTCTGTCTATCTATCTGTCTATATATCTATGCTAAAGATGCATTTGTATTTTATCATATATCATCTTACAGAATTTATTTAATCCAAATCTTTAAATGTAAATTTTTAAAGACTTTAAACCTAACTCTTTCTTTAATTGTTTATTTTTCTTCTCCCAGTGGACTGTTTAAAATTTGTTGATATCTTTGTTAACCACATTTTTTCGACTTAACTTTCCACCAGTGGTTTTCCTTATATTAGTTATTATACAAAAGGTTATGTCATAATGTATATGTAATATAATATTTTAGGGAAAAACTTTTTTAGGGTGTTTTTTTTTTTTTTTATCTCAAGGTCGGGATAATTTATTAGCAGGAATTCCTTTAAAATTGTCCCCCAGTTGCTGGTCTCTATATGAGTTTCGGTTTTTGTACTGAATATGTGATAAATCTACTTTTGTAAAACATTCAAATAAATCAAATGCTTCTCCAAGCTTGCATTGAAGCCTTGCCATGTGTTGAAATTATTATTTATTTCCTCCTGAGTAAGGAAAACCTGAATTTTGGTAACAATGAGCTGCTGTTAAAAAGTATACTTGCTTCCACCATAGGGATACTCTGCAGCTACTTTATCAAATGCTTACGTAAAATAATTCTCTTTAATCTAATATTTGTGTACTGACAACAAATGTACTATTGTGTCTCTTGATGATGATCAATCAAGAAGTTGTTACACCAACAAAGTGGTTTTTGTTTTATGACTGGAAGACTGGGGATAACACACTTCAAAAATGCACCTGCTAAGGCATCACTGACTACAGGATTTTCTTAAGATTAACTAAAGCTAAATTAGTGTATCACTTTCTTTTGGAAACTATCTTAAGATCAACAGTTTCAAGGAACAAACATAGCAATATGTGGCAGCAACAGAATTCAGACAAGCTGCATTTTATGCAGAACATATTCCATTCAGAAATCGCTACCAGTTCAAATAAATCAGTTTGTTAACAATGTAAATGATTAATTAGTTAACAGTCTAGATTACGCTTAAAATGTTTTATATTTGCCTTTGCCAAGAGGTTATGTTTTAAGGAAAGTTTGTGTGTCCCAGTGTTGATCTGTCTACAGGATAACTTGAAAAGTTATGAACAGATTTTAATTATTTTTATTACTGGAGGTGCACCTCAGTCCAAGTAATAATTCATTAAACTATTAAATTTTGGTGATGATCCAGATCATAATCCCAATACAGGAATTCATTAAAGGATTTTTAACATTATTTGGTGGAACAAGCAGTTCCCCCAAAACCAGAGAGTGGCAGACGTGCCTATTGGCAGCTTCAGCATCCGACTCAAAAAAGGCCAGAAGTATTATATTGAAGACAAAAATACAGGAAAGTTGAGCCTCGCTCAGAGTTCTGATCTGCTGATCAACAAGAAAGCAAAGTGCAGAATGAATGAAGAAGGTGAGAGCAGAACAAACACCAGCGGCTGCACACACACACCGTGCCTTATTTATCAAATGTTAAGGAAATTGTTACCAAAGGTGAACCTCATGTCGAGGAAGAATCCATTTAATTTTAGTAATAATCTAGATCATGTGCAAGTTTTAGCTATAGGTTTAAGTTCCAATATAGGGCAAAATTGGTGGAGGTCTGCGCTCTCCAACTGCCTTTCTAGTTACAAATACATTTGTAAAAAAGTTGGCTCTCTGCTATCACCATAAGCCAGCCTCTCCTCTTCATTGGCTTTTTTCAGCATGCATTAGCAGCTGTGTATATGATCCATGTACACTAAAAGACCACAGCCAGGTCTGCCTCAAAGAAATTCAAACATGTTTGCTCAACTGCTACTTAGGTGGGGATGGGTTCCCTCACACTCTTGCAAACTCCAGTTTTCACCTTATCTATCACTGACTGTTCCTGCTGACTGACAGCTTGACGTAGACTTTTCCTGACTGCCGTTAAATTGAGGTGAAAATGCATATATTGTTTTATTGCATTCATTTCTTTAATACTTTAATTTTTTTTTTCATTTCTACACATATTTCTGTCTGTTGTCCTTATGCTGAATTGATGTTCCCGCAGGCGCTAATCAGTATTAGTGAAAACATATCACCCTTTAGCTTTAGTTTGTAAATTAATTTAAAATGAATATACTTTTGAAAACTTAGACCCATACTTTAACTTTTAATCTTTTAAGTATTGTTCCATTGCTTCTTGTTTTATGAAGCCATTTCACACTGATAACAGTCTAAATAGATTGTCTTGCAAAATATCTATGCAAAATGTGCATATGCATCCTAGACTGTGGCATATGTGTATCTGTTGGAGAGTGAAAAGTGAAAACTGATAAAAACAGGAAAAGCTGAGCAGAGCTAAGAGATGCAGAGAAGAGGTGAGCGAGAGGGAGGAGAGTGAGCGTTAGAGATGTTGCGCTTCTGTCAGCTGTGCAACAAGCTGCGATCGGTGGAGCTATTAGGAGGTGGGTGAGGAAAAGAGAGTAAAAACCATTAGACTGATAGAGGAGGATGAGAAACAGAGGAAGCAACAGAGTAAAGCAGCAAGAGAAAGAAGAAAAGGGGACGTCTCTGTTTAAGCTGAGCCTGAGGTGGAAGAGATGGCTGGAACGGCAACTCACTGAGAGCTGCGATCCAGAAGGAGGAGCCCTCAGGATATGAAGAGGAAAGTCACATATTATGACACGCCCGATATGATTCCAGACCTGGAAAACCTGGCAACTTAACTTCTTTTTTTAATCAGCAAATGGTGCACTAAGGCTTTTAAATTATCGCAACGCTAAATGGATTTGACTTTATGACAAAAAAGGATTATCTCAGATCATCACTTGAAGGTTTTTTTCCCAACCATTGTCCTACATATGTATTCAAAGAAGGTCCATCCATCTCAGTGTTGATATTGGATAGTGGTCGCTCTGTTTTTGTGGAATTTTGGATTATGCTGTGAAAGTTTCCTCTGATTCCTTCCTCCGTTTCAGGTACGTGTTCAGTTTTCGTCTGAGTGTGACTCTCTTAGAAAGTGCATATAATAGACTAAAGATGAATAGATTTGAATGCTTTCAGGCTTTTCTGAGCTGTTAGGATGTCAAATAAATTAGAAACATTTTTCAGCCAAGGCATCTTAATGACTTAATTGGCCTCTTGGGTTCTCAGAGGACCCACTTAGGAACATCTGCAGGTCTGAATTTATTGTGCGTGATCTAAGTGCTGTAGTAAGTGCTCAAAAAGAAACACATTTCCTCTCCTTGCCATGATACTCTTATTCTGAAAAATAAATCTTTAAGTCACACAGCTGGATGAAAATCTAAGTAATAGGGAACTTTTTTCCTTTTGTCCTCAAGTCACCTCTTTTTTCCCCCCAATTTTCAAGCAATTTAATGCATATACTGTACTACCTCTGCTTCTAATTCCTTTTGTGTTGCATTTAAAAGGAAAGCAAAAAAAAAAACATGAATAAGTCCCTCCACTCTGTGTGGCCATACCAAACAGCTCACTGTGTGGGAATAGTAATTGCGGTTTCCCCACTTGTATATTGAGAAGGGTGTGAGCTTGTTGAGGTTGCCGGGCTCTTGGGTTTCACTATAGGCTTTGGACATTCCCTCAAAGGGTCATGAAATATTAATTAGAGTTTTTACCTTATTGGCTAGATCCTCAACCCGTGGATCAAGACCTTTGCTGAGGATAAACTGCAGGAGTATTGCAATATGAGTTAGATTCAGAAATATTACTTTTATTTTTATAAACACTGTTTTTGTGAGCACAGAAGCAGCCTTCAGGGCTTTTTGTAGAGATGATGAGTAAAATATTTTTGTTGTCTGGTACATACTGTCTTGTCTTTCCCACACAGGGAAAAGGGAATGGAAAGGGCGATTGTGAATCCCAGCTGCTGGAAATAATAATCATTAGTGTGGAAGCACTGGTTCTACTGTAGGTCTGAATTGAGTTTTACTAACGCTTTATAGCTTACTGTCAGACGGTCAGGAAACTGTCTGTGACTAAACGGGCTGCTTGACTCTCTGCAAGGGAGTGAATAGATACATAAAAGAAGTGCCATTATTACTCTTGGCTTGCAGTTGAGTCATTCACATTAATTGGTGAAAGGACCCATTATTTGTTTCCATTCTATTCATTTAAAGAAGAATCTTCTGAAATCAGCTCTGAAACTGCTTACATCTTACTGGAGTCATTTTAATAAGTGATCATTTCAATGTAGAAAGAGGTTCAATTAGGTCCAATTAAATCTTACTTAAGACTATTTTCAGGTTTGATTCTATTTTTAGAGACAAAAACCACATAACATGGATAGTCATCTTCATTATTGCTGCGTTTAAGCTCACTTGTTTATTTCGATGGACGCCTTCTCTATAACTAGCTTTGAAAAATATCTGGTTGAACCAGTCACAACAACACTAAGTACTTCATATCGCAGACAGCATTAGAGTCATTCCTCATATGTGTCTAATTACGTGTAATTAGATCACAGAAGCCCATTAGAAACAAATACATAATTTCTATTTGTTGCCAACCCTGCATTGGTGAAAGAAATAGATTCCTACTATGAAAAGGTTAAAAAAATCTACTTTGCACTGTATTAATTCTACCAGATTGGATTTTTTTTTTTTTTTGTTAAAATTTACAGATATATAGATCTTGATAGTTGTGTGTGGCTTGAAATAAATACTTTAAACAGTTCTGGAATGTATATTTGTTAAACTTACTGTAGTGTTGATTTACCTTGTTTCTCATCAGGACTACCTTCTAAAACCCTAATACACAATACTCTGTAAATATTGTATATCTACTAATGAGTCCCGAGATACTCTGCCAAGGCATAGACTCCTACAAAGAATAACCCCAGCTGAAAAGAGAGACAACATTTCACAGTAACTGCCTTTTGAGAGAATAACCTGAATCATCTTAGTTTAAGAAAACAGTCCTGAACTTGTCACATTTAAGCTACATTGTGTGCCACATTTAAGATGGCATACAATGAAGACAATCTCAGGCACATCCACTATTGCTGACATTGCTAATTGTCTGCAGATGTGCGTGAAAGAGAGGCTGACATGGTGAAAGGCCACAATGATTTTCATGCCATCAATCAAACAATATGTGCATGAACTATGGGGCAGGGTGGGGGTCTAACCTACGCAGGGATTCTCTAAACAGACACGCTGACATTTATTTGTTACTTCTAAGCACACTCGTTTCAAAAATCCAGCTTCCACCTGATGCATAGTCACCTGTACCCAAATGCCAAGATATTTAAAAAAAAAAAGAGAACTCTGCCTAGAGCAGAATGTTTAAATACTGTTTGGTTTGGGATGTTTTTCATAAGCTTTGTATGAATAGGGGAATACTTTACGCTTACCTATATCTCATGTACCTATGAGACTCTTAATTTGAAGTAAGAAAGAAAGCACTTCTACAGTTATTAGGTGCATTTCTATCAGCTTTTTCTAATTGCGCATTGTAAATTATCACATCAGAAAAGCTTGGAAAATTCCGTTTAGGCAACTGGACGTGAAATTTTCTAGAAGATGCTTCACCTCTCATCCAAGAGGCTTCTTCAGTTCTAACTGATGCAGGAGAAAAAGGGGATAAATATACCGTAGGTGTGACCAAAAATTAGGGAAGGGGGGATGAGAAACAAAAGGAGACTTCTTGGGGTTTTTAACTAGCTCGTCAGAGTGGTTTCGGTCACATGCCTCTTTAAAGGTTGAGGTGAAGTTAGGTGTGTAGTGAATCATTTGGGTATGGGTATATTTTGGGTATTCCCAAGAGTGCAGTGTATGTGGGTGACACGTTTAGAGCAATTTAAGGGATGGTTTCTCCAGGTTAACAAGGATTGCTTCTTCGACCCCCCTCTAAAACCATATGTCTTCCTTGGCTAGAATATGGACATTGTTGTCCTCAAACAAGTGTCCTTTGGTAATCAGGTGTAGGTGGACAGCTGAGTCCTGTCCTGGGGAGTTAGACCTCCTGCATTGAGCCATGCACCTGTGCAGGGGTTGCTTGGTCTTTAAAGAAGCATGTGACCAAAACCACTGTGACGAGCTAGTTAACGAGCCATCAGAGTCAGCTTTTGTTTCTTTTCTCCCCTGTCTGTGTTTTCCTGAATGCTCCTACTATCCTGTTAGAAATGGCTGGAAGCAACATTGCCAGTACAAAGCCTCTGACCCACTAACAATCAGTATTTGGCTCCCTTACCACTGTCAAAAAAAGCTGGGTCTGAACAAAAAAACAGGTGGACATTGGTTGGTCAATGGTCAAATTGAGTTAGTGAGGAACAAGGAGAACCCTGAGTGTATCTTTACATGCACAACATTTGGCAGTGTCACAATTAAATAATCAAAGACGAGAATAAAAAGTAAGACTGAAATCTGATAAAAATTCTACTTGTTTTTAGTTGTAAAGTGCAAGCATGTGGAAAAGATAATAAATATGATGACTTTATAAGAGCTGAAATTCAAGTAGTTTTGTATGCTACTAAAAATACATATGATTTAGTAAAGCATGACAGGTGGTTAATGACTTGAATGCCTTGAAGCAGATATATCAAGGAAATTGAGAGAACAAGGTTCATGGACCAAATGTTACCTAAACATTAAATGAGTTGAGGGATAGAGTGGGAGCTCTGAGTCCTGCAGGGACCATTGTGAAATCTATAAGGTGGTACAGAACTACATAACTTTTCCAAATGTGACAACACTAACAAAATGAGCTATAAATTTGTAAAACTCAAAGACCTGTTTAAGATCTAGTTGAACATTGTGTCTAGTCTAACATCTGGTTTGATGTGCTGTTCAATACCTCTATCAAACTCTTTCATATTTTTCAGCTAATAGGCAAGAATGACACTTCATTTTGTAGATGAAGAATAAATGCACAAATAATTTTCCAGATTTCCTCTACCATGTAAAGATCAGGCTTGTGAAATATCCCCATTTGTTTTATCATATGAGAATCCAAATCCTTTTCGAAAATCCCAATCGTGATTTGTGTCATTAATAGCTAGCTTGGATGGTAATAATAGAGATCGCTTTGGAAAATAACTTTGTCTAGCTTTGAAAGTTTAGTTTAGGCAACTGGAAGTGAAGTTTTCTAGAAGATGTTTCACCTCTCATACAAGAGGTTTCTTCAGTTCTTACTAATGCAGGAGAAAACAGAGGTAAGTATACTGTAAGTGAGACCAAAAATTAGAAGAAGAAACATTGTCCTACCATATGTCGCTTGAGTTTTCGAAAACTGTAACTGTGGCTACCCCGGATGGGCTTTCTTAATAACCAACAAGAAGAGTCCTGCTGAGAGGGAACAAAACAGAAGAATAGACATCGCAATTCCATATGTTGCTGGAGTCTCTGAAAAACTAACCAGCACCAGATCCTGTGCATTTCAAACCCAGGAACACCCTTAGACAAAAACTGGTTCACCCCAAGGATAAGACACCCAGGAACAAGACCGACAATGTGGTTTACGCTGTTCAGTGTAGTGAAGAATGCACAGAGCTGTACATTGGAGAGACCAAGCAACCTCTGCACTAGTGCATGGCTCAGCACAGGAGGTCTAACTCTTCAGAACAGGACTCATCTGCCCATCTACAACTGAAGGCTAAAGGACACTTGTTTGAGGACAACAACGTTTGTTTTCTAGCCAAGGAAGACAGATGGTTTTAGAGGGGGGATCAAAGAAGCCATCTTGGTTAACATTGAAAAGCCATTCCTTCACAGAGAAGGTGGTCTCAGACTTAACTTGTTCCCCACATACAAAACACTTTTAGGAACCATACTCAAAGGATTCACTTCACAACTACCTTGACCTGATTCAACCTTTAAAGAGACACATGACAGAAACCACTCTAACCAGTTAGTTAATGACTCATCAGAGGCACCCTTTGTCTCCTTTCTCCCCTATCCCTAATTTTTGGTCACACCTACAGTATATGTACCTCTGTTTTCTCCTGCATCAGTTAGAACTGAATAACCATCTTGGACGACAGGTGAAACGTCTTCTAGACAGCCTCGCATTCAGTTGCCTCAACTAAACCTTCCAAGCTTGACCATGACCTGGAATACTAAGAATGTTCACAGATATAGCTTTGTCTACTTATTTTCTGTCAAGGTGCTTAAAAAAAAACAGAAAAATTAAAAGACATTTTTTGAACTTCCTCTAGAATGAAAGTAAAATAATCGTTATAAGACTAGGGTATTCTTCTGTTGACCCGATATGATAAACACACCTATCCCTAGTTCTGGGTTACCTAATGCCCAACGTCTTGCTTCAATAGCTCCACAGCATGGCATGGCTGGCTACCTCTGCCTTGCTCTGGTGCACTCTCTGCCCCAATTCGTGCTCTAAAGCCTCAGTCTACCTACCTCTATTGTCCAGCTGATCCTCCTCCAAAGAGGGATGGTTTCAGGTCCTGGTCAGACAGGGAAGCAACCATGATCCAGCTTTAGCTCCTGTCCCAAACTGGTGGCATCCCTGGACCATGTCTGGAATGTGATAACTTTGTCCATGGAATCACATCCAGCATATATGCAGCATCAAACATGTCTCACAGTTGGTGGCAGAAAACCTTGTTAAAACTGTTAAAAAGATATGAAAAAGAAAAGCAATATGAGGGTAAATGGAATAAGAACTTTTGCTTCTCCAGAGGCTATTTATCACAGTCAAAAACACTTTCCTTTTAAAACTGTTTTTCTCTCTTTTGTGGATTTGGCAACATCATTGTTTGGCATCTCTTAAATGGCTGAGAAAAAACTGAAATCAATTAGCCTCAGGGGGCCGCCCATTGTCATTCGCATCAGGGTACCAATGGCAGCCGGCCAGCAGTGGTTCATGGAAGAGGTGCTCATTTAAGGAAAGGAGGAGAGAGAGTCGGATTGGGATAAAAACGAAGGCACAGACCCAGCTTATTCAATTTGCTCTGGAAAGTGATTACATCTACCACTTCCCAACATCCCCCCCTCCCTGCCCCTACACAGTGGCTGCTAAATGACTGTGACACACCCTGCCAAGTTATCCCTTATGGTGGGATCCAGGTTTGTTTTGGATATAATAAGCGTTTAGGTGTGACACTTAAACTTGGACAACAATCTATTCGTCCTAAAGAATTTTTTGGTACTTCACTTAAATGATTGTGTGCTACATTTTTGTGTAATTGAGTGTGACATTAATGGAAAGGGGACACTCTATTGTATTTGTAAGCTTATGAGCAGTTTGGGTTTGAAAAATGACTGCTGCCATCGGATGGAGGTGAAGTGGCGATGATAAATCAATTACAGTGCACAAGAGAATTAGGCTAATGAAGGTGACAGCAATACCAATGCCCACTCAGCCGTGACTCAATCCACTCAGTGGGTATGCATGGGTGTTTTTACTGTTGCCTACACTTGAGTGATAGTGCTTCTTCTGTGGGTGAACTGAACGTTCTATATGAATGGGTTGTGCTTCAATATCTGTCTACATCATCTTGGTAATTGAAGGGTCATGGGTTTGGTTTTGTTTTATGACCTTTTTTATATTTTGGTTTCCTAAAACTAATGGTAGCTATAAGGACTTTTGACATGGATTTCGTATATATTATATATAAAAAGCGTTAATTTAGGAGTGAGCTCATTTGAACCCATGCAAGAAAGTGACAAAAGTTAAAACATATAACATTAGCCCCTGCATTCAGTGTGTCACTTTTCTTGTGAAATTGATATATTCATTATGTTATAAATGTAGACATATATAGCGTCTGTTCCTAAGCTTTTTTTGTGTTTTTTTTTTAAAGTTGCATATTATTGTTTTATTATTTTAAAATCATATATATTCCCTAAGGATATATACTATACCATGATACCCCTTCTGGTGGCTTTACTGATTTCTATTGGGGGTTTTTATGGTGTTACAAAGGGTTAACTATTTAACCTATCATTTAGAGCCATGCAAAAAGTAAAATATTATGTGAGGACCTTTCATTTATAGTAACAATTATAATTGCTAATTCATGGTGTTTGAGAAGACCAAAAACTTACTATTTTTACTATTTTACTATTTTCTCCACTTTTGCTTTTTTTTAAGAATATCAATAAACATTACATTTGAAAACATTGCTTAGTGCGTTTACTGAGTGCAGTTTAGGAGTGAGAATAACATTTTTTTCATGTCACTAATGACCTGAACATGCACCTAAAGCCAGATGATTTTAGTTTTAAATGTTGTTTTATAAGTATATTCACTCAGATGTTGTGATTTTATCAGAAGCAGAAGTCATGACATCAGTGTCATTTAGGCTCTTCCAAACTGTAAAAAAAGGCAGGGTCAATCCTGAACAGGGTGCCAGTCCATTGAAAAGTAAGTCAATTTATCATTCAAGATCATTATAGTGGAAAAGACAAAACAGAAAAAATTGGAAATGTTAACTAACATAAAAGACATCTAGTTTAGGGTAATGACATAAAGTGAGAAAACAGTTTGTGTAAATGTCTAGCTTCAGCTGTATATAAATGTTTTAGGACTGTCAGTAAAATGTACAATATTGTTTTAATACCAGAATCATGACATACCTTGCAACAAATAAACTCTAAACCAAAATGTTAATGTCATATTGCCAGTATAGATCTCTGATATTGTTTAATCCTTCCACAATATGGAATAACATAAAATCCTTGCAACATGAATATCATGGTTTTAGTAAAACAATTAATGCATGGAATGAAGAATAATACCATCTTTATTGTCTATTTGTTGTATGGTAGTGAAAATAACTAAAGCAGCTGTAAATAACAAAGCAGGTTACAAATGCTAATATCTCTCTTATCAACTCACAGGCACAACTGTAACTTAATGGTTGATTGTGAACACGCACAAAGTGTTTTATATTGGTCGGCTACATGCATCACGTGTTATTCTGCTTCATTTAAACTTTGAACTAATTATTGTGTAGTATGAACAGGCTGTGCTTTTGCACTAATTGTTGATTCTTAACCCTTCATTTTGAGCTTGTTGACCTCTGCAAAAAATATTAGCTTGGAGGATGTTCACACAAAGAAACACTGAAAGGGTCAGAGAATGTTTAGCTTTGTTAGCTGAGCTGTTATGCATTTTTTTATGCGTTTGTTGCTTTTTCACTACAAACAGTCTAATTTATTTCTTTCTGTTGTGAAAGAGATGTGAATTTAGACTCTCACTTAGAGTAGAAACTTTGACTTTTTTGGCCAAGTAAACCTGCAGACACTTTTTGTTACAGCTATACTTTTGAGATTTACTGCATTAGCTCACTCTGATAAAATAAAAAAATATCATCTTTGGATTGCTTTTGTCTTTTCCTATTTACAATATGAAATTAACATCCTTTCTTGTTATCCGGTTTGTTTCTTTCTCAAACAGCTGTTGTCTTGCTCTGTTTCTTGGCTCTTGCTTTGTTTTCCTCTCAGCCAGCTGCCCGCTATTCTTCTAGCTGTCATTCTTTCCGTCTGAATTAAGCCTTCCTCTAATGGGGGTATTCATTTTTTTAGTCAGGCACTCCTTGTCTCTAACATCATTTTGTACCCATTAAACAAAAAGCAAATATGCATTTTCTGTGTTTTGATACTCATATATGTTGGATTTTGCAAGACCTTGGCACTAGTCTGCTTATTAGTTATTTTTACCTGGAAGCATTTCTGAAAAGCAAGCAACTTATAAAAAAAAAATTTTTTAGTGTGTTTGATTTTTACAGCAACAAAAACTACAATTATCTTCTATGCCAATTTAAACAAAAACAAAGTCCTTAAATGTGACATGGTCAAAAAGAATACTGACTGGTATTGTCTGCACAGTTAACAGATTTTCTTGAGCAACAAATTAAATCTTAGTGTTAATTTATCAGTCCTGTTTGAATTAAGCTGATTATCTTATGGTTTTGGGTTGATTATCATCTAAACACTTCTTGGAATAAAAATGGTAGCAGTTTCTTGAATGTGAACAGCTGTAAACTGGGAGCTTTCATTGATCTTAAAGGAAACAATTTTAATGACTCATTTCAAAGTTAATATGCTAATTATTTTGCATTTACAAAAAAATTTCTGGGCTGTCCTATGGAACAGTGGTTAACGCTGTTGCCTTGCAGCAAGAAGGTTCTGGGTTCGGTCCCGGACTGGGGTCTTTCGGCATGGTGTGAGTGTGTGTGCATGTTTGTATGTCTTCGTATGTCTATGTGTTGCCCTGCGACAGACTGGCGTCCTGTCCTGGGTGTACCCCGCCTTATGCCAATAGTCTGCCAGAGATAGGCTCCGGCCCAACCGTGATCCTGATGGATGAAGCAGGAGAAGATGGATGGATGGAAAACAATTTCTGCAAATACTTTAAGCATGACTAATTAGAATTGGTTGATTTTACCTGGTGAGGACTAAGTGAAACTGGCGGACTTGTTTTTTGCAGACATGAACATGTATATTTAGGACTAAAGCAAGGCAAGGCAGGTATATTAGCATAGCACCTCTCATAACAAAGATAATTAGAAGAGCTTTGCAAGAAAATAAAGCAACATAGATTAGACATAATAACTACAAAGAATTATGAAGAAAGAAAATGTTAAAAAAATAAATAAACAAAATAGTTAAGACCATTATTTTTATCAAAATAGAAGATGAATAAAATAATGTTGACAAATCTGAAAGCTGTATAACCATACATTTATTGTACTTGAATTGCTTGCAAAATATCATCCACCTAAATATTGATTAAAGGGGATTCACGAACGTTTTGCAGTTAGTTGTAATTGGGTGTCCTTTTTTTTTTAGTTACTGTTTTGCACATCTTTTTGATCCTAGCATACGCTGGTTTCTATTGTCTTTTTTTCTGTAAAATTTAATTGAACAATATATTGATTAGTTTTTGGTGTTGTTTTCTTTTTTTGTTTGTTTTTTCCCTCACCCACCGTGTAATGTAAACATACCATGTAGTTTGCCATTGGCTTAAGGTTCTTTATGATTCCTAGTATGAATGCAAAGTTGGCAGAGAAGCAAAATTTGTTTGCCTGGTTACAGGAGAGCATTTAAAATGTCGATCAATAAACGTACAGCCTTTGAAAAGGAAATATGCTGCAGAGCTTTTACAAGGCTTGGGCCAGACAGAGAGAAAGCCATTATGACAAAACGCTTTGAAAAAATTGGTGAGCTCAATCAGATTCCTGGAAGGGCAATTTCTTGGACACTCTGTCAGCTTTATGAATTCAACATTGCACTGGACTTATAACCCAAGATCACTGCATTGTTTAAAATGTTAAAGGTTAAAGTAGAGTCACAGAGTGGGAAGATTTAATTAATTCAGGTTAAAGAGAGCAGTGTGCTTTTAAGAGATGGTCTAAATGTATAGAAAATGTATATTGTATATAGGTGTATATACATGTAAATATATATATGATGCTGTATTTTGGCAAAGTGGTTAGCGCTGTTGCCTTGCAGCAAGAAGGTTCTGGGTTCGCTCCCGGCCTGGGGTCTTTCTGCATGGAGTTTGCATGTTCTCCCTGTGCATGCGTGGGTTCTCTCCAGGTACTCCGGC
>JAUZNJ010032640.1:0-13584 GCA_034780135.1 Jordanella pulchra | reverse complement strand
ATATAATTTTTTTTTTTCTTAATTTCGAACGGCCGGCGTGGCTTCCTACTTTACTGAGCGATGCTGGCAGAGGCTGGAAACACTGGTTAAGCAAATTGGTACTTAACTGGAAACGTGCTGGCCTCCAAGCTCTGCATTATTCATCACCTTGACAAGAAAGTAGCGCTTCATACATCCCTACAGCTGCAGGAGTAGCAGTAGCATCCTCCGGAGCAGAGATGGAAAGAGGGAGAGAAAAGGCGGGCAGATATATAGGGCAGAGAAAAGAAGCTGCACTGTCCACAAGGAACCAATCCCCAAACCACTGTGCAAGACCCCCTCATATCCACACAACCATCCAGCCTCCTAGCACACACCAATTATCGGTTTCTCTGTTAGTATGTAGCATCTGAAAGGAACTGCAGGGAAGACAAGTTTGGTTCTTTCTTTCTTTTTCTTTTTTTTTTAAATTGGTTCAGCACCCCAATTCTCTGCTTTTCATCTAGCCTGTTTAGCATTTTCTCCTTGCTGTGTTGGTGTTTATGTTCTGAAACAAGAAAAAGGAACAGAAGCTACCAAAAACAGCTTTTATAGGGATCCTTCATTTATTACTTTGTTAATTAATTCATTGGTTTATGATATCCCCATTCTTGTCACTGACCTTTCCTTTACCTTGTCTGTGCTTGGTCATTTTTAATTTCCATTCAGTGCTTGTTGCTTTACATTTAACTACTGTGAAAACAATGAGTAAAGCTACTGTATGGTAAATTGGGTTTTTCTTTTCATTTAAAAAAGTCCTATCAATTTTTTTTTTTTACCAAATTAATTGCATTAATTGAAATGCTTGTCAATGCTAACATTTGAGGTTTGTCTGACATGTTTTTACATTTTTGACAGAAGCCAAATTTTGTCACTGAGTCATGTTATAAACCAAGACTTCAGTGTATTATTCTGGAATTTTGTAATATAGAACTATATTAAGAAGTAACACTTGTAGTATGAAGAAGATAGACTTTACTTCAATCCGTTTCATTTTATTTGTATATACCCATTTCCCAGAAAACTTGGGTCCATTGAATCGAATCAGAATCGAATCTTTCTGCATGGAGTGCATGTGTGGGTTCTCTCTGGGTACTCCAGCTTCCTCCCAAAGTACAAAAGCATGACTGTTAGGTTCCGGTGAAGGTTCTCAGTCATCCAGGTCATGGTCAAGCTAGGAAAGTTAAGTTTAGGCAAATGGACGTGTAGTTTTTTAGAAGACGTTTCGCCTCCAAGAGACTTCATCAGTTCTGACTAATGCAAAAGAAAACAGAGATAAATATACTGTAGGTGTGACCAAAAGTTATGTAAGGGGTAGAGAAGAAACAAAAGGTGGCTCTGATGGATCGTTAAGTAGGTTGTGAGAGTGGTTTCGGTCACATGTGTCACATGTTCCTGGCTTGACTGTTAGGTTAATTGGTGACTCTCAATTGTCCTTAGGTGTTAGTGTGTGTGTGCATGGTTGAACGTCTTTGTGTCTATGTGTTGCCCTGCTACAGACTACTGTCCTGTACTGAGTGTACCCTGCCTTATGCCCGAAGTCTGACGGAGATAGGCACCTCACCCTGAAGGACCAAGCGGAAGAAAATGGATGGATGGATGGATGGATGGATGGATGGATGGATGGATGGATGGATGGATGGATGGATGGATGGATGGATGGATCTAGCCTGCCTTCAGACATCGCTAGAAATAAATAAATAAAATAGGAACATAATAATAATAATGAAAGGTTTACACATCAGGGTAGAAGCTATGCACAAGTTATGAAGAGTTGAATTATAAAACAATAGAACCTTTAAGTGTCTCACACACCTTTATCATTTGAGGTCCTGTGAACACAATAACAATCCTTTAAAAATGGGTTGGGTTTTCTGCTTTTGGCATTAAAGGCAATGCCTTAATTGTGAACTCCATGCACAAGACATTAGTGGATTATATTGATCAATCTATCCTTTATTGTCATTTTCATTAATATTGTCAAGAATCTTTGAGCAAAATTTCACTCAGAGCATTCATACACTGCATAGCCAAAATTGAAATACAATACAAACATGGTGCAAAACTCTTCCCAGCTCTGATGAATGCTCGCTCTGAAAGCATAATATCCACAATAATATGCAATCAATAATTTAGCATCAGCACAGATGTAAAAAAACAACAACCCTAATAATGCAGCAGACAGAGGACTGATTTTGATTCATTCAACAATGTTTGGTACATCTGAAAATACATCTACTGTAATAGTGAAGTGTGGTGAGTGTCTGGGTGGTGCAGAGAGAAGAGGCGGGCTATCATTTAGCAGCTTTGTTTCCTGTACAGATATAACTTCCCTGCCATGCCTCTAGAGGCAGTATATTATTGTGAACTCCTCAACAAGCATCTGTGCAAACACTTGCTTTAATTGTATTTATTTACAAATGTGCCAGGAGTCCCGCAAGCTGCAGATTTGGTTTTCATGTTTACTCACCAACACATGCCAGAGGTTTATGTATCCTTCCACAGTGGAACCCATTTTCTAAATTTAAAAAGCTGAGAAAAAACATACTGATGCAGTGTAAGAACAGAAATAAAAAAAACTCAAAAACATTTTTAGTCTTTAGTAAAAAAAACAAACAAAAACACTGTTGTTGGCACTGGGCCTAAAAGTAGAAACAGTTCGGCACAAATGCAAACTGACACAGACACAGCCTTCCATCTAAAATGAGTATGGAGAACATCAATCAGAATCGACCCAGAGACTCACGTTAACTCTGGAGAAGCTGCAGAGAAGCTGTTAGTCGAAAAATTTAGCTGAATTAAATCTAGCACTAAAATCTTCCAGCTGGAAGTGAATCGTGAGGGCTGAAAATAGTTGAGTGTCACAGTCTCCACATGTTTTTTATTATTTATTATTATTACTATATTAAAGTGTATTTGTGTTGCACCAATTCACAACAACTGTAATGTCAAGGCAATTTACAAAGACAATTTATTGAAAACATACAGAAAGATTTGTTCAAATTTTCTTTTCTAAAGAAACCCCATTGTTTGCTTCAAGTCATTCACTCTGCTGGATGAGCATTTAGTGACAGTAGACATTTGTTTTCATAGTATCATTAACTCTGCAGCAATTCCTCACACCGAGCATGCATGCAATGACAGTGGAGAGGAAAAGTTCAGAGGACAAATCCGCCAGAAGAACCACGCTCAGTGTTGCAGTCTTCTGCCAAGGTCAGCCAGAGGTTAAGGAAGACAGAGGCAAAGACATAAAAGAAACATAGAAGCACCGATCTATAATTATTTACTACAAAAGATAATGATAAACTAGCTTCATAGATAGCTCTGTTTAGAAAAGAAGCAATTAAGAAGGTGAGTTCTGAGTCAGTTTTCAAGCCCAAAGGGTTGAAAGACGGCACACTGAGTTCATACCTATGTCTAGGAAAGAAACAGAACTAAGCTCTGAAAATCAAGCCCAACTCAGTTATCTATAACTGAAGTTGTCGTTGGCAGCAGCTCAGCTGAGGCCTTCCTCCAGGATAGTGTCACAGCTAAATGTTGTGCCAGGGCAGATAAGCTACTATGATGAGTAAAAGAAGAAAGAACCTAAGGTTAGAAACTGAAGTAACAAACAATGCCAAATTGGAGTATATAAGTGAACCATAATGAGGTGAAGGGGTCCCTATGTCCCCCAGCAGCCTAACCCTATAGTAGCATATCTGATAGCTCAGGATATTCTGAGCCACTTTACCTATAACCCTCAACAAAAAGTTAAGTTGCAGTGTGTCACTGATTAAACCTGCAAGTTTGGCTCAATAAGAGAGGAGCCTGATAACGTAAAGATCTGACTCCCATTCTACTTACTTAAATTGTAGGAATCAAACCATATTGTTCTGAGCATATTGTTCTGTTAAAAACACAAGTAAAAGTAAGATATGTGATACAAATAGTATAATTTTCCACAAAGAACACTGAAATTTGTTTCAAAGTGATAATATGAATGGAAATTCAGTCCATGAATACGTTTGCAAAACACTAGGCCTTCAGCTCACATTGTACCAGTTATAACATACAAGTGAATCAAGAAGTTATTTGAAACTAGCAAAAAAAAAAGAAAGAAAAAAAAACAACTGTTTGTTTTTTACAAGAATACTTAATGTTGCTGCAGCAGCAACATTTAGTCAATGCGCCTTGGCCTAGCTTTCTTGATTAATGCAAAACTCTCTTTCCATAAATTCAATCAATAAATTTATTTTCATTAAAATTGTACTGCAATTAAATGCCGAAGTTTAACCGCTGTCTGTCCGTGGAAACGAGGCTTCGTGTTGCAGAAGCTCCTCGTTTTGGGCATCCTGTCAGTTTTTAAATGCATTATTGATGAGATATGACTAGAGAAGGCCGAGTCGTGCGTCTCTTTGAACACATTTCTCGAGATTAACTTAAATTTATATTATATCCTTAAAAAAATGAAGTTTTTACTGGCTTTGCTACATACATTTTTTTTCTTTATGAAACATGTTTATTGGGATAATAGCTTTATTTCAGTTTACACATTGGATCGGCGCGCTGTAGAGACTCAACCGAACTCATTTGCAGCTGCATGCTGCCCCGTTATGTATGAGAATATTTCCGCGTTGACTGGCAGACGCACAGAGCGCTGATGCCGACCTCCAGGCCCGCGGGGTGTGATTAACTCCCGCTGCTGGATCTTATTTTGGCTATTGATGCGGTGACGGAGAAGCATCGTCCGTCAGCTGCAGAGCTCTACTAGTAAATAATTCCGGCACACGCATGGTGAGAAAGGGAGCAAGAGTAGCCTAAATATCAAAGAGAGCAAAATTTTATGTCAATATAAATGTCATTGTAGGTTCAATAAAAAAGCGCACTATGTTAAATAAGTCGTTTAACGGCGGCTTGTAGTTTTAAACTGGTATAATTTATTTACATATTTTGCCTTAGAGGAATATTCTTAATTGTTATTGCCTATTTCCTAAATATTTTTTTATTTATGGACTTCAATTTTTTGCATTTAAGTTAATATAATCGAGTCATTTGCGTTATAACGCAAATGACTCGATTAATCTCGCAATGAAAGTGATATTAGTGGGATTAGTGGAATGCGCTTAATTTGTTACTAAAGGATTCTGGTCTGCATTTCAAGCATTTGTCCAGCTTTCTGTACTTGTGTCCAGGTTTACACGGTGCAGGTGCACATACGCCTCCCATTGGCACGCGCGTTATCAGAAAAATATACATGTTCAGGTCTGTGTGTGTGCAGTAAGCATTATTATTATTACTATGATTATTATCATTATGAATATTATTATTATTATTATTATATTTGATATCTGAGCTGCAAACAGTCTCCTTTAAAATGATCGTAAAAGCGTTAAGATGTTTAAGGGGAAGGTTTGCTTTATACTGGTAACATGGATTGAAATCACATAAGAAGTGATGCAACTCAGACTAAATCATGGCCCAACAGGAGCCAGAAATTAACTGAAAACGAGTGGTGCAGCCTTTTCTTGGCCTGCCGCGCATATGCAGTAGCTCCAGTTCAACGGAAATAAGGCGGTGTCTCCCCAAAATATATTTTAACAGCTGACAGTGGTATTGCTTAGTCTATTCGATTCTGGCGACCTGCTTTGATTGGACCCCATTATTTAGTTTCAGAGTATTGTAGATTTCTTTTTTTTCCTCTTCAGTATGCTAAAAGAAAAAAAGGATTTCCCAGGATGTGGGATTTCTGTCGTGTAAATATTGATAAGTTTGCTACGATATTGTTGTGCTTTACATAATTCATGACTTTTTTCATCGGGCCTGGAATTTACTCGACACATAGTTCAGCAGTTTTAAATACGCACCGGGGACAAACGGTGTATAATAATAATAATAATAATAATAATAATAATAATAATAATAATAATAATAATAATAATAATAATAAAGATTTCCATGAGTTTATCCTCACAGTAAGCAGTGACCACTGTTGTGTGGTTTTGGGACTAACGGTGCGACTGTCACTCTGCGCTCCACCCATTAGGCCTCATAACTCAGTCGTTTGATCACTGCCTTAGCCCGCCCCTGATGCTCATTAGGCCTCATTAGTTATACAATGTTCCTAATTAGGCCCGCCATGTTTTAATTACCGCTTCATATGCCTAATTTCATCCTTGAGACGCACACGCGTGCATTGCACACGTGCGTGTACTAATGATTGCTTCATAATTAAGGTTTTCCCGGTTTTATTGTTCCAAATCTTGGATTAGTGTTCAAATACAAATAGATGGGCTAATGATGTCTACACATTCTGATGTAAAAGCTGACTGAATATCTTTAAGGTTGTTGCAAACTTTTTGTGGCTTTGCTCTTCCCTGTCTTTTATGAGGCTCAAATGTGTTGCCATTTCCTTAAATTTCCTAACGTGCTTTGGATGTCTGCAGTTCAATTTATTGGCCCCTTTTGCTACTTCTGTAACAAATATTCTCCCTCAGTATGACAATCAACGAAAACAGACATTTCTAAATATATTTCCATTTATAGAAGATGGAATGAACTGGGCCTTATTATGGGGCCATGCTTCAAGTACTTCTAAACTTTCTCTCCAGGCGGTTTGTTGCTTTTGGTCTCCATGAAGATCAGCATAAACACATCACAGTATAAATACTTTTACAAGATACTGTGTCAAGTAGTTGCTTGTTATGAATGGAGATGCTCCTGTAAAAACAGTCCCTTAAAAAGTTATAATCAATAAACAGCTGAGAGGATACAAAAAAAGTTAGGTAAACTCAAACACACAACCAGAACTAGAATAAAAGGGTTGAAAACAATTTAAATTAATGTGTTAGAGTGGCCTAGTCAAAGCCCAGATCTAAATCCAAATTATTATCTGTTGCCAAATCAAAACTAGTAAAAGTATGTTTCAAAGCTGAAGTCAAATCCTGAGTTTTTAAAAGTTTGTCTGAGGGTGTCTCTCAAACCCAAGAATTAAAAAGAAACTGTTAAATGCAGGAACCAAGAATAAACATAATTTCCAACATAAATAAAATCTATTTCAGCAGCAGAGTTTAATATTTTGCATGTGTGTGTAGGCAGTTTGTGTCTGGAGGGGGGGGGTGTTAAGAAAGTCATGGTACATGTTTGTCCATGTGTGCAAATAAATCTCCTTTGTACAAGAATGATCACAAGGGTAAGCTCCTATTAAGTTACAATACATACAACCAAGGAAAGCACTAATTAATCCCACCACCATCCTCTCACTCAAACGAGCTTTACAATACAAACACACACATCACCCACCCCTCAGTCTGGTCCTGTTCCAGCCATGCTGTCAATATGAAACTGGCTTCCCCATGCACCACTGCAGCAGAAATGTGTGTGTGTCTGTGTGTGTAGTGTTTGGGGGTCGTGCCTAAATATGTGTGTATTTTTGTGTTCGTCTGAGAGAGCGAGAGAAAGCCATAGTAATGTAACAGAGGGTTGATTCTCCAAGGCCCCAGTGCTGCACTCAAGACTCTGAACTTCATTAAAATTTCATCACCGCAGTGCTTGGCCAAGGTCTATTTATGAAAATGCGCTTCCTCGCTTCATGGAAACACATGCCAGAGAGGAGTGGATGGAGTAATCTGGAAAAAAAGAGTGAAATTAACAGCATCTCCTGCTTATTCATATTGATTCTGCTCCCCGCTGAGTGGCACGTTTGCTATCATAAGGCATTGCTGCTGCTACTGGGAGCATAAACCTTACAGACCACTTTCCAGTTGACTTGATGTTTATTTCTTCCCCTGGTGAAGAATGAAACCCAGTTACGTGTTTTCAAACCAGAGTGGTTTGTGTAGAGGGTTTGGAGGGTTGCACTGAGGTGCAGTTGAAGTGCTCTTTTGCTGAAACAGTTACCTGGAAGATTTCTTTTCCTTTTATATAAAAGCACACCCAGAGAGCATGCAGCAGAGACAAGGCAAAGCTCATGCTCTCTGTTTGTTCACATAAAGCTTTACCAAATGGTGCAGGCACCAGTGGGGGATCTCCGTCTAACGAGACATACTTAGACAAAAAAAACAAGAAAAAAAAACAAGCACAAACTGCCGACAAAGCCCCTCCAACTTACCCTTAAAATCCATTTTAGCTTAAAAACATATTGCTGCTTGTATGAAAACCATAACAGCACTGTTTTTTTTCTTTCAATCAGGTAAGGAGAATCTGAAATTGCATTTAGTTCTTCAATGTTTAATTCATACAAGCTCTTCAATTTTTGTTTTTGTTAATGTAAAAGAGAAGCAATAATAAATGAGACTGTAATAGGGAGTTTGTCTTCTTCAGCTCTCTCTGGAAGAAAAGCTGTTCTGGGCTTCTTTAATAATCTGGGTGGTGCCTATAGTCCTTGCTAGGCCTGAAATTATTAAACAGATGATTAAAACAGAATGAAAATGTTTTTTATTAAACAAGGGAAATATATTTAAAGGTGATCACAAGAAAAACAAGGCTCTGGCAGACAAGAAATCATGACAAATTTCTGACTAAGATGAACTTTAGAAAATATGAACAGTAGAATAAGATAGTAATGACTAATGCTGGGCTTCTACTGACGTGATGCAAAAAGTGACTCACACTAGCCCACATACAGCTTTGGCTGAAGAAACAAGAAAAGAAGTTCTTGTTGATTGACGCTCTTTCCAGAAGCTTTAAAAAAAAACTTGTTATATGTATTTTTGGAAGGTTCGTTTTAGGCAACTGGATGTGAAGTTTTCAAGAAGATGTTTCTCCTCTCATCCAAGAGGCCTCCTCAGTTCTAACTGATGCAGGAGAAAACAGGGATAAATATACTGCATACCTACCTACTGTATACCTACAGTATATGCATCACTGTTTTCTCTTGCATTTGTTAGAACTGGGGAAGCCTCTTGGATGACAGGTAAAACGTCTTCTTGAAAACTTCACATCCAGTTGCCTCAACTGAACGTTCCAAACTTGACCATGACCTGGTTGACTGAGGACCTTCACAGATATACGTGTATTTGTTTTGCTGCTTTGCTTGCACCAGCCAAGTTAGAGTAAGTTGCTGGGTTGATTTTATTCTGAAATTTACCAGAACTCTTTCCTGTTTTGCTTGTGTTTTCTCTAGTGTTTGACACAGACAGGTGTGCATAAAAAACAAAAATCAATTTCTTCAGCCTCGCATCAGCTCTAGACACTGTGAAGTGTGGGTCAGGTTACAGAAGTGATGCAGTGCTAAAGAAATAATTTTAATTAATGATTTCAATTTCCTGAAGCGCCCATACTACTAGGTTCACACTGAACAAGATGCTGCTTCTGTATGTGCTGCAAGGGATCCAAATCATTAATCTCACTGTATACACTCACATCAGCCACGGTGCAGTTACCTCAACCATGTGGATCACCGAAGTGATTTTGCAAGAAGGAAGTTTGGGCAGATGGTATAAGGAAGTTTAGCTGCTTCTAGCTTAAATTTCACAAGCCAAACAGGACAGGAAAATGTGTTGGTAAATTTCAGAATAAAATAAAACAAAAGGGCAAACCAAAAACACAACAAAACAAAGGGTTATTTCAGAATGAAAAGGAATATTTATGCACATGGATAGCGGGTTCTGCTCAACCACTCTTGGAAGAGCATGAACCCTCACCAACTTCCTTTCTCTTGTGCGAGTTGGATTTACCTTTAACGGATATGGACTGATATGGACTGGATTTTTATCATACAGGACAAAAATAGACAGTTGGAAAACCAGTTTGAGGTTGAAAATCTTAATTCTGGGGCATAGGTCCAGATTTTAGTAGGACCACAACCCTCTACATGCAACTAGATGTTCAATGAACTGGTTTGAGTTAAATCCTGTCTATGTGAGAGAGTGGCTCAGTCAAAGCCCAGGCATAAATCCAGTTGAGAATCTGTCTGAGGACTTCAAAATTGATGTTCACACAAATGCTCTCCAGCCGCTCTGATCAAGCTATAACTATGTTCTTTACAATAATAGAAAAAAATTTCAGTTTCTTGATGTAAAAGATTAAATAACTTATTATTCTCCTCTTCTTTAGATGACTTTGGTGGTTCTTGGAACTTCTCCCACAAGATTTGTTAAACATGATGACATACCGGAGCCATATTTCCTCAGATCTCTTATGTCCGAAGTTGTAGACTTTACAGTCATTTGATGCTTCAGATGTTGAGTAAAATAGTGCCTAGGTTAGTATTTCAACTCTGTGTGACATATCTTAACAGAATAGTGTGAAACACAAATTGAATACAAAAAGGTTCTTTAACGGGGAATGTGATTTAGATGAATATATCCTAAAAGTGAGTAAGTCGAATATGAAATTAAAATTGTTTTGGAACTTTCATTTGATAGCAAAAGACAAGTAAAGGGAAAAAATTAAGGCAATTCTGGGTCGTTGAAGTTAAGAGGTTAACCACTAAGATACGATCTGTTTTTCTATTGCTGTTTAAATATTTGGGTAGTAGTTTAAAAGAAAATATTAGAAAGAGGTAGGCATTAAAGTATCTGCATCCACGCATAATATCAAAGACACAACAACTAAAAAACAGGACTCTTACTGTCTAGAGCCTTATCACAATTCATCTATCCAGGAAGAAGGGTGGGGCTGGTGCCTATCTCCGGGAGGTGAAAGGCTGAATACATCCTCGACAGGTCACTAGTCTGTTGCTGGGCAACACAGAAACATGACCATGCATACACACACCCATACCTAAGAACAATTAAAGGGAAGCCAATTAACCAAACAGTCTTTTTTTGGGACTGTAAGAGAAAGCTGAAGGACCCGTGCATGCAGGGGGAGAATATTAGCTTCATGGAAGGTTAGCTTAAGCTTCTTTGACTCTGATTGTGACAGCTTATTACTTCACTGAGAAGCGGTTTGCTTAAAAGGGCGCCAGCTTTTCTTCCCATTAATACGTCAGGCTAACTTTACTTACAGTAATCAGAATAACCAATGTCTGCTATAGGTAACATATTGACAAGTCATACTGTACTTGTTACAGCCCCACTTAAAGAAATTCCAATCATTGCATTGACTACTGGGCTAAAACTACATTCAAAATATACTGACTGTTTCAACTTTGAGAGACTCACACAAAGAAAAGCTGTGATTAGAAAAGTTTTACTGACATGAATGAAAAAGGTTCTTCGGCGCCTGAGCCCCGGCAGAAGACTGGATGCTGTGAATTGACATTTGCTGGGAGGAGTAACCTAGTAAAAGGGTTCCTAGTCCTCCCTCCAGGGGCCCAGATACTGGTGGTGGAATAAGTCAGGGGGTCAGTGGGACTGAGAATAGTCTGAGAACAGCAGAAAAAAGCAGAAATAGCAGAAAACTGAAAGAAAATGTTTGACTAGCTTTGAGTTAACTCCAATTCCTCTTTAAACAAGCAAGGGACATGTATGCATTCTGAATCACAGAGCACATTTAGTGATTCACCTATGCAAGGCATGGAAAAAGCTGTATGTGAAATTATTTCTTTTTGTGGCGTTCCTTTGTAACACCACATTTGAGCGATGTTCACTGATGGAAGTTTAAAGGTTTGGAGGAAATGTGTGCTTTTGTGTAGCCACAACAGCTCGTCCTCTGCTTCACTGACTTGCTCTTGTTTGGATCTGACACAAGAAAACACAGGATGAAAATGAGTTCTCCCAGTTCTTAATTATTTAAATCAAACAATTATCCATGGCTGTCAGGGGAGAAGCTCTTTTATCCGCTCCTCTGAAGCAACAGCCACATCCAGGGTGGAGTCTAGAGGAGTAGGCACATCACATGAAGAACAGCAGAAAACACAAAGTCATTTTTCTGTTTGGTTTTTAATTATTAAAGCTGCTATTTTAGACTGCACAGGTGCTCTAGAGCTTGCATGCTCAGATCAGGGGCCCTTAACAGAATTTAAATCGGAGATTACCTCCTCCAAACAAAAGTGCACAGGTTTGCCCGGAGAAATAATATCAAAGAAAACATGTAAACCTTAAGGAGATTTGAAAAAAATATCAGAAGGAGGGTTTGAAAATACTTTGCTACTTTACTTAAAAAAGAAAAGAGAAAACAAAACATTAACATTACATTTCTGACTTTCATTCTAAACATTATAAATGAACAATCTGGACATATTCTTGCTCGTATCTTATTGTTGCTGTGTGAATATTAGCATTCCATTAGTTTGTTTCAGGAAAACTTGATCCACTGCTCACATTGATTACACGGTCAATTATATATAATTTATAGGCCTCAACTGGAGAGCCGCTCCACCATTAAACTTTGATGAAGCCATGTACTACATTCTTTGTTATAGACCAACATGCCAGCCAGCCACTGTCTGGCAGGCAAAGAAAAAAAAATGAGAAAAAAAGGTCCATAAAATTCATTTATTTGTTGCTAAGTACAATAAGTAGTATAATGTGTCATAAAAAAGGTTACCCTTCAAGTTTAAGGAGAATAGTTGTATATCCTTGTTATTTTAGATATTTGACGAATTTGTGTTAATTGAGTTAAAAGCAAACCAAACAGCACATACCCCTACAAAAAAGACATTGCTTCTGATAATTACATCTACCTAATTCTTTTTTTAAGTATAGCTTCCTGACATTTTTAACATTAACAGACCCATAAATTAATGTATCAAGCTTTTTGCTGCCAACATATTTAACACGTCATATTATTTAAAAATTTCATCATAAGCATCTTTGTTCATTTTTCACTCTGTCTCTGTAACATCTGAATGGATATATGTGTGTGTTTGGAAAGATAGATAGATAGAGAAAGAAGGAGAGAGAGAAATTAAATAAGGTTTAAAAGAAAACATGTTCTAAAAACAAAACAATTCACATTTCAATACTATATTCTGAGAAAAATCCTGAACTTTAACAATTATAGCAGATTTTTTATGTTGTTGAAAGTAAAAGAAAAAAATGGGGGTGGGGAGGTGGGTGTTCTTCTAGGCCTCCAGTGGTCCCCAGGTCCTTGTTTGGGGTCCTGCTGCTGTGAAGGCCTGTATTGTGTTGCTCCGACGGGGATAGGGGCCTGAGCTCCTGTTATACATCGCACAATTCCATCTTCTTAACAAACACCCTTAGAAATCAATAGTATCATAACAGTTGATATTTATTATTCATTAATAATGTGTTTATGGACCCAAACCACCCACCGAGCCAGACAGGACTAAAATAACTTTGTTCATATTTTATAAAAAATGTATTTTCCTTTTTTAAAATTATGACTGTTTTATTATTGTGAAATTATAAACCTATACTTAGAACCTGCGTCCTTTTCCAATGATGTTGCTAAATACAGTAGTTGTATTATAAACTAATTTATGTTTTACTTAATCAATGTATTACCTGATGTTAAAATAACTTCTCAAGTAATAATAATATTACTCGTTGTATTATAAAAAAAAATCCTCAATATTGACGCTGGAGTGATAATGGCAGTCACAGTTTAAAGGATTAATTTTAAATTTCTTAAAGTGTTAACTATGTTGTAATAAATTAATTTATCAGAAAGAAAGAAAGAAAGAAAGAAAGAAAGAAAGAAAGAAAGAAAGAAAGAAAGAAAGAAAGAAAGAAAGAAAGA
>JAUZNJ010032639.1:0-13585 GCA_034780135.1 Jordanella pulchra | reverse complement strand
GAGAGAGAGAGAGAGAGAGAGAGAGAGAAAGAGGGGGGGCAAAGGACTGCAGCTGCAGAATGAATAGGAGAGGGAATGAAGAGATGAGGTGGGAGCGAAAGCAAGAGGGGCAGCTGCAGGGTGGTCCCACCCCTCTGTCCCTTCACCTTAGAAGTGTTGTTTGGCTTCTTCAGATTCAGTACACAAATAATCATTTTCTTTTAGACTTTAATTTCGGGCGCTCTTGTAAAAAAGCCGACAGAACTGAAAGGGTGATGGAAACAAACAATGAATAAAAGATGTGTCTTTGGGTAGATGTTTCGGTTTAAATGTGTCTCCCTATTTCACTGTAAACACCATTAAGACTAAACTTCTTACTCTCCCTAATATACCCCTAAAGTGTACATAGCATCATGTTGTTCCAGTGCATTACATTAAAAAATATTAGATTATGGTGTTTTATTCACATTTTCTAACTTTACAGCCACAACTTCAAATGTATTTTGTGTGTATGACCTCCATAAAGTAGTAAATAATGTACAATGGGAGAAGGTGTTAGTGATTTCACTTTACAGGGGTCACAATTTTCATGATATTTTTCTGATTTTCTGTTATTCAAACCTCAACCACAAAAAACTGTACTGATTCTGAGACTATATGAGACAAATATTCAGTCTGTTTACTAATTAGGTAACTTTTAAAGGCAGAGGTGTTAAACTGGTTCCAGAAAGCGCTGTGTAGCTGCTCTTCCTCTTTCCAACCGAGCAGTAGCACATCAGACTCAAGTCATCCCATCAGGTAAGTCCAGTCTTAACATGATAACGTGATGAGATGAATGGAGTCTGGTGTGCTGCTGCTTGATTGCAAAGAAACCAACTGTCATACAGCCCTTCCTTGAACCAGTTCGAGCAACAACATCCTACCAGAAGGTGAGTTTCTCCATGGTCATCTTGCATCCAGTTTGAGATTAGAACACATCCTTGCCATCCCCTTAATCTTTAGTTTCCTTCACAAATTTAATGACTCGATGCAACCATCTGGTTTTTCTAAGAAAATATTTTTACCAATCTCACTTTATGATCTGATTGAATTGTCTTTGTAAAGTACCTTGAGATGACATGTGAATTGGTTCAATATAAATAAACGGAATAGAGCAGAATAATGTATCACAATCAGATAAAAGATGCAGAACAAATTAACAGTTGCTTCAAATCTAAATCTGCCCGGAGTGCAAATAATTTTAGGCTTAACTGTGCTGTGTAACTTTCACCAAACTGTCTGAACTACAAAAAGTTTCAGCAAATTAATGTGGAAAGGCTTTTCTTTAGCTGTAAAAGGAAAGCTAACACACTCCCTAACACTGTAAACTATCAAAGCCAACAAGTTTAGTATTCATTGCATCTGACAAGAGTACATTTATTTTAATTTATTCACTTTTTCCCATCCAGGTCTTGTCACAACCCGCAATGTTTGGTTTTTGTGGCTGTCATTCAAAAATAGTTTAAACCTAGGTCACACTGTATGTGTTATGGAAGGGACGAAAACATTTTCATTAGCAAAACACTTGCTAATCCTTATCCATTTAATTGGATAAGGATTCCATTGCATTAAATGATTATGTATAGATGTAAGTTTATCTGTTAAATAAAATCCAAGTATTTAAGTATACCATGATTTAATGGTTTGGTTCTCTCTGGGTACTCCGGCTTCCTCCCACAGCCCAAAAACATGACTGTTAGGTTAATTGGCATCCCTCAATTGTCCCTAGGTGTGATTGTGTGTGTGCATGGTTGTATATCTTTGTGTGTGTCTATGTGTTGCCCTGTGACAGACTGGCGTCCTGTCCTGGGTGTACCCCGCCTTACGCCCATAGTCTGCCGGAGATAGGCACCTGCCCAACCGCAACCCTGACGGATGAAGCGGGAGAAGATGGATGGATGATTTAATGCACAGTGACAGTGACAATGACAGCTGGTTTTATATTTAGACAAATTACATTTTCAAATTCAAATAATGCAATGGTTCATAACTGGACATTATTTCAATACAATCATCCTCAGTCCATGAAAGGTTCTACTTTATAATCTGAACAATAAAAAGAAATAAATAAATAGTATTTTGTTTTATTTACAGTGTTGTTTTACATTTTCCTAGTACCAGATATGTATTGATTCTGATTGTATTACTGTTATATTAATATTATTGTTGTTGTTGTTGTTGTTAATATGATATTCTGATATACAACTAAAGGAAATTTTAACTTCACACTTTTTTCTATGTTACCAACTGTAACTATGCTTTCTAAGGAGCTAGTAATCATCTTTATTTGCTTGTTTCTCCTGGATGTTATATAGTTTCTTCAGAAATACTGACTCCAGTTTCTGATTATTTTTTTAGTCTACATTTCTTTTCATACATTACCTTGCTAAAGGCATTATTCATTCAGTGTTTACTGACAGTATTTTTAAACCTTCTATAAATACCATACAATTTGCTCTACACTGTTACTATCTGGGAATCAGTCAACACTCCTCGCTTAAATGTGCTTTGAATTAAATTTTTTTAAAGTATTTGTCCCATTTCTGATTACTTCAGTGGGCACCAATTTGTTAGTGCTATGTTCATATTACTCAAATTTGTTTATGTATTAACTGTAATAAACCAAATAGTTACCAGGTTCATACATCTCAAATTTAATTTTGAATGTATACCTTGATTAATATTTAATATAATATTAATTTATATAACCATGCAAAAGAACAAGACTACTTACTGACTTCTGCAACATTTTTTTTTTACATGGATTTAACTAAGAAAGATGTTGACTTTTTTATTGCTAAAAGAAAGCCTTTCAATTTAAATATTAAAACATTAATGAGAATTAAACTTCTAAAAACATATTTTGCTTTGTCAAAAAAGTATTTTTTTAATGTAATGCATTTTAAAAATTAATTTCAATGGTGTAAAAACTAATTTTAACTCTGATATATTTACTTTTCAGAGGTTGTTCTTTTTTGAAGCTCTTTTTTTAGCTTGTCATAAAGACACAATTAGCACTATTAAATTAGAAATAAAAACACAATGTAATACATTACATAGACCTCTGTAGAGTAAAATAATTGGTATTTGACCATATTGTTTGTTGTTTTTTTATCTAATTTGCTTTTTGGTTTTTAACTAGCTTGAAATAGATCCTTTAAATCTCCAGAAATCAAAAGAAAACAATCTGTCAGTCATACACTTATCAGAGGATTTTGATGCTAATTTATTAATGCATTTTTGAAAATTAAATAATGAGAAAAATATCTCTTATAGAATTAGTTGCTTTTTTAATGATAACATTGAAACCATCATGGCATTTTTGAATTGAACTGAATTTTAAATTAAAGTAGCAGGTGCGAAAATAGTCTCCGGGTGAACAAAACCCTTTTGCATCTGTCTCTCTGAAGTAGACTAACCTCCATCCCATATCTCTCTACTTTGCATTAACATCACACTCAGCAAATTTGTCTAAAATCAAACATTTCCAGTTGGAAAACTATTTTTTCAAGGTTAAGTTTAAGGTAATTAAATTGCCTTCTATTTTTTAATGATCTCGATCACAGAAATCATAAGATATTCCATCAGTAAAAGAGTGATAACTTTTCTTTATCTGCACTAGCATCTCTCACACAGTAAAAACAAATTTACTCTCTTGGTTATTGTCCCAATGCAGAATGACACTTTTAAGAGTGTGTTTAGCATTCAGGATCAGTCATTCATTCTTCCTGTCTGAGCTGGGAAATCTTTGTTTGGTCGATCCTCTTCAAAACGCAAAGTGTCAGGAAGGGCGGGGGGATCGATTTGATTCTAATCGGACCATGAAAAGAACATGATCTAACTACTTTCAGAGCGGAGTATATTTAAGTCCACTCCTCTTTACACTTTCTCTCTCTCCATCTCCCCAACCCTCCTACTTTACTGCAGGAACAATGACGCTTGTCAATTTAAGAAGCTTTGAATGTCTGGTCAATGACTTTGTGAATACAGGGGAGAGAGCTTTGGAAGGGAGAAGAGGCAGAGATGGAGTGAGCAAAATAGGGAGAAAAGGGAGAAATTAAAGGAAAAAGGGCCAAAGAGCAGACATAAAAATTCCAAGAGTTGTTTAAGCGTGGGTGGGTTCATTTGCATGACAGCGCCATGTGAATGAGACTGACCTCTTGGACCGCCCCAGTGCTAGGCCGAGCTGCAGCCTGACGTGCAGGCTTTGACCCAGCTCATTGACTCTGAATAGATACTTTGTCAAAAGGAGGGACCTTGCAGCTCTCAGCCGGACCGGCATCTGCAGACCTCCTGTTTGACACCAAGCTATCTCTGTTTCAATCACTGCAGTTAACACAGAGACCTGTGCACACTCTCAGATGGTTGCAAACAGAATTGAGTCATAGCTGCCTTACAGACTTTCAGTAAGATCATTTAAAGGTAAAACTACTAGGTAAAAAAATGGAAATAAACACATCAAGGTCCCTTTGTCCACACTTTATTATACACATGCATGCAACCACTGACACGACAGGTGCAGCAAAGCTCTTGCACGTGCAGACCCATCAACACGCTTCACTTGATAGCTCCATGATTTACTGCAGCAGGCAGGTGAGAGGACATAGAGTGTACCAGAGGGGGTGCCTGAGCAATGTATTCTGCATACAAATCCTGGTTAGTTGCCCCCAAACTCCCCCTCGACCCCTCTTTAGGTTGTGACTCTGTGCAAACACAAAAAGCTCAGACAACCCGCAAACAGTCTCTCCTTTTATCTGGCTGGCACAGAACTGGGATGGTGGAGACAGAAGATCTTGGCCCTGACCTCAGCTGTCTCAGTTCGCTCAAAGGAAACCAGCTCCACTTGGAAAAATAAACAGAGTGAAAGAAGAACTTGTTAAACTTACACTAACTTACTTACGTCCTAAAAAGGAGATTGATAAAAATAATGTACAGTTGTCAAATTATAAGATCTCATGTTGAAGTCTTGGTTTTAAGTTTTTAAATGCTTGAACATCAATATTGATTTGAATGACTTTGACAAACATTTTTCTTCTCTCTCTACATGACTATATACAGTCGTCCAGAGAGACATCATCCAGACACATGCGTGAAACATATATGGAGACAATAAAATGTAATTTACACTTACTTCTTGAAGCATGTGGGCCCCATAGATATATTTGATCTAATAGACGTTTTTCTATTATTTCCTGTTTTTCTATTATTCTATTTCTAATTTTCAGGTTTTGTCAATTGTTAATATTATTCTCCTCTCTCATTTTATTAGTCCATCTGGGTGGTTTTTACTTTTATCAGTTTACCCCTCTGTAAACCCTCACTTTCTTCCCACAAATACCATACCTGTGAACTATTTCATAACCCTCGCCTTAACAAATACAAATCAACCTAATTTACTTTGTTTCTATTTCTTTTGTCATAAATTATTTAAAAAAAATTATGAACCAGCTTTGGCCTGAGGTAAAAATTGTGAAAATAATATAAAGCACTTTCTTTAAACATCCCTGACACTAGCACAAATTGAGACTGGCGGTCCAGATTAAACATCCCACAGAAAAAACAATTTCATAAGTCTGAAATCTAAAAAGGGGGAAATGATCAGTAGGCATTTCTTTGCATCCTTCACTTTCTTCTAGCCTGTCCACTTTGCTGCTTTAATCGAAAGGTTTACAGTGCCATTAGAACAACTAGTTAATTATTCTGCAATGGAAATATCTATTTATTTATTGTTTTAAAAAGGTAGCCTGACCTACATTAGGATTTACCATACACTCCAGGATGAGGCATGGAAAATAAATGAATAAAAGTGAGGGGAAAAAATGTGGTCTAAAAAATTAAAATTATTTTGTTCATGTTATGCATAGTTTAGATTATCTATTATATTTTTCTTTTCTTTTAAATTATTACTTTGTTTGTGTGCTGTTCGTGGAAAATATTCCTAAGGTTGTGAACCCATGAGTATTCTGACAGGAACCATTTATGCATAGAGATTGCTGCTACTTACCTGTTGGAAATGACCTCTTTGTTGTCAAGGCTGTAGGTACCAAACTACATTAACAGACACTGCATTTGCCCCAATGCTCGTAAGCTTGGTATATCTTAGGCAACAACAGAGATCTTTCCGTCCTGCTGAACTGACTAATTGGCAAATTAATAAAAACACAAAGAGGAACATAGTATTTTAGAAAGCAAATTGAGAATGCATTATTCCACTGTCTAAGGCATTTTCATAGAAATATTAAAACATAAGTGAGTTGCTAATGAAACTTGCAATAATTTACATTTTATGGCGTGCTGCATGTTTTGAAAAAGGTCTATTGACCAACTGAGATAAACTTTTTTTCATTCTTTTTAGCCATGTAATCATTTGTTTCCGGGTTTTTTGTATCCCCAGAGAATTATAGAAGAAATCCTTTTTTTTGTCATTTATAAGAAAAATATGTACTGTAAACCCCAACTGCTTTAAACTTGGTATAAGTATCAATTAATCCCACACCCTATGCTGCAGGTCAGTACTCAGTCATATTGAAACGTCCACTAAAAAATGAGATAGACTCCGGTATAGAAATGGTTTTGCTTTAACAGATTGAATTACAAACAGATCAACTCAAAATATTACTATTGATCAGAGGCACATTAAAGTGTTGTTTATAATAATGTATATTATATAAAACAAAGGGCTGTACGGTGGCGCAGTGGTTAGCGTGTTGCCTTGCAACAAGAAGGTTCTGGGTACAGTCCTGGTGTCTTTCTACATGGAGTCTGCATGCGCGTGTTCTCTCCGGGTACTCCAGCTTCCTCCCACAGTCCAGAAACATGACTGTTAGGTTAATTGGCATGTTTGTGTCTTTGTATGTCTATGTGTTGCCCTGCAACAGACCTGTCCTGGGTGTACCCCGCCTTACACCCGTAGTCTGATGAAGCGGGAGAAGATGGACGGATGGACATATAGCACAAACATTTCTACTTTCCTATTAAACTGGTTTAGTATTAGCATTTAAAAGTTCTCACTCCAACATTAGTAGTCCCGAAATAAAACATATTTCCCATAAAACATCTAATTAGGATGTAATTCGGATGTGAAGTTTAATTTGTAGCTCAGAAAAGTGAAAAATAATATCTAGGGTACACACCAAACAGTAGGAACTCAGACATTACCTACTGTCTATGTTTTCTGTTTTCTTTAATCTGATCATTTCAAATGCAGAATCAAAAAAATATTTTTTAGAAACATCCACTATTTCATTTTTTTTCCTTGAATTTCAACAAATTATTAATTTATGTATGTATGATTCCCAGAACATTTCATAATTTATTAAAATTAGACTACATGATTAAACCAAATGGCTTTGGGTTCTTTCGCTGTTTTGGTCTAGTGCTAAAAAAAAATCCATCAGTCGAGTATCAGTTTTGTGAACTGAGGCTGCCGTATTTCTTCTAACATAATATACATCATATGAATTTGTATGCTCATCTTGTTCTTTCAAAATATCAAAACTAATTTAACAGCTGCTTGGTAATATTATGAAATATCCGTCCCCTTTAAAAACCAGGCAAACTATAAAAAAAGAATACGGCATGACCCAAAGGCAGTGTATTGCGATCTAAGAATGCATAAGTTCCACTTGAACTCTCACAAATACATCTGACTATTCACTCACTGTAACATAAGATAAAGCTTGTTTCTTCATAGTAAATCAGAAAGGGAGAAAGATTATAATGCCAGCAACTGTAACAATGATGAAGACTAAAACAGAGAGGCAGATCGATGTGCTCTCGATTGTCCAAATGAGAAAAAATCAGGCTCTGAATGCAGCCTGACAGACAGTCCGCCTTTCTATAAACAGCACGGTTTTCATTGTATGCATAATGAATTAGGAAGCAAGAAGAATATCTCAATTAGAAAATTTATTGGAGTTTTGTGTGAAAAGTGCTGTTGGAAAAATGTAAATGCAACAAGCTATATGTGAGAGGAAACAAGGGAAAATGATCAAAATGACAAACTCCTGTCAGCAATGCAATTCTAGCGAAACATTTCATCTAAGAATCCAAAAGTGATGCCCATTAAAATTATGAAAACATCTTTCAATGTGTGCTGTGGATATGGTGTCATGCTAAAGCTTTCATAACCTTTGACCCTTTTAATATTTGACACAGTAATCACAATGTTATTCTATTTTATTTGCTATTTTAATGTAATAGACCAACACAATTTGATGCCCTAAACTGTGATTGTTTATTTTTAGCCCCCTTTAATCTGATACCCCAGAATAAAATCGAGTGCAACCTTCCACTGTTGTCATAACAGGTAGAAAGACTTCAATTGATTTGATTTTCAGAATAATCCAACTGTTCTGTAAAGTACTTAAATCAAAGTTTACCCAAATGAAACTGTAGATCCAAATAGATGACTTTGAACGAAACCTTTTCATAACAACCCAAAGTACAGATCTAAACGCAGCTATGCTAGTATTACTTTCATGACACGCTCCAAAATATTTGAATTTTTGGTAAGAATGGCGATCATGATACATTTACAAACCATTATTGGTTTCCTTCTACTTAACAGTTTTGTGAATCTTATTAAATACTACATTTTTAAAATATGATAAAAAATCAAACAGTCTGATGACACAGATTAAGTAGGAGGATATTAAACAAAAGGATTTGTGTATGTTTTCTAAAAAAGATTAATTTCACAAGAATCAGGAAACTCCCTCTTTTGCAGTAGAGTGACTGACAGGTGTGAAAAGGTGCGGATAACACAGATGAAAAACGTTTGGTTTATTTGCTCTTTCACAGGCTGAAAAACAGAAGACAGAAGATGATTGCAGCCAATGTCCATTCATGGGCCTGGCTGGCGACAAAAGACGTGGCCGGACACCCATTCTAGCCTGCTTCCGCTCCAGCACACAAGCTCAATCCCAGAGATTTCCCACCCCTTTCAAGCAGGAGAAAAAGAGGCTACAATATCACCTCTTTTAAAATGAGCTGGGACTGGTGTGCTCAGGGGCTCCTCTCATTCCCTTTTCCTAATTTAGGTTTAACTGGAGGTCAGTAGCTCAGTGAAAGGGTGACAACATTCCAGGTTTGCCTCAGAGTTTATTTTTATGTGAATTAAATTCAGTAAATTTTTTGCAGCTTTGCGCAAAGAATGCTCTTCTGAAGAAGTTTGCAGCCATCATGCTAGATTTCCTAAACAGCAAATCATTAACAAAAACAAAACAGCATCTTGATCTTCTCTGAAACCAGTGAGGAGCCCAGTAATGAGCCCTTACAGCTGATAACGAAGATGCACTGCAAAGTAAACAAAAGCGGGGCCGCCTCATATCTACAATACCGACAGAAATTCAAGACTTTTTGACAATTCAAGCAAGAACAGATTGAAATAAGGGCTCTTCTGAGCCGTCTCTCTAATGGCATTTGCTCAGTCTTTTGGAAATAATTTGGAGATATGGGGACAAATCAGTTTGAACAATAAGCTTCAATAAAGATGTTTCTCCATGAACTTTAGCATCGCAATCAGTCGGTGTTTATCTCATTTTCGGCGCTCCTTGATTGTGTGGGCCGTGAAGCGCAGTCTCGTATCCACGCAGCAGTGAGTGTGGACATCCAGACGCACTCGTTTGGGCACAGAAAACACACTTCAGTCTGGAGTGTCTGGTCTGAACGGCTCTGTGAGACTGAGGAGCGTCTCTCTAATTAGAGGGAGCCTGGTGCAGGACATCTCTATAGGCCATCAACGGGGCCCTCATTGGCTTTGTTCAGAAACCTCTTCCTCCACTGAGGCTGTCACTTTAGTTTTCTAAAGGGCTGAGGGCCTGGGCTCCTTAATGATGTTGTCTGCATCCAATCACTGAAACTGTTTGTAGAAAGATTTAAGGATATAGCTGCAACAAAACAGTCCTCTGACACCGAAGAATCTCCCTCCTGATCCATGTTTTCGGAACCTTATTGACCTTGAAATCCTATGAAACTCCTGACAGGAGACATTAAAAAGGCACCGAGCTGTTTTGTTTTTCCTTTCTATGCAGTCACACTGTTTAACGTGTAATTATTTTCAACTCAGTTTTGCATACAAACCTAATTATTCATTGTGATATAAATTAAATTCCACATTCAGGGACACTGTGAGCTCCCTCCAGACTCCTGCAGGATGCCATTCACAAACAAGTCTCCTTTTCTCTGCCCTGCTCTTTTCTCCTGCACACCCCAAAATGGGGAGAAGCCACTGCAGCTGCTGTTCACATCAAACAGATAATTGCTAATGAAAAGTCATTGAGTGACATTATGTCGTCCATGGGATCATTGTTCATTTCCCCCCTTTGCCACTTGAATGTATACAGAGGGTTCCATAGTGTTTGTCAGTATGTGTTGCCTGGAGACTAATAAAGGAGCAAATCATCCTCTGCACAACAATGCAAAGTTTGTAAAAAAAAGGGCGTTTATACAAGTTAATGACGCTTGTAGAACAAACCTTTAATGGTCTTCTTCACAGTATAATATGGCATCCAATGCAGAGCGAATGGGTGGGGGGGCTTCAGCATCACACTTTGACAACTTTGTTCTTTTTACTTCTCATTTACCCTCTCTGATGTTAAACCAGATATAGTGAAATTATGCAACCATGTATAAACACAAATACTCTGAAGAGAATCTGTGTTTTATCATATTCCCGATCCAATTTGAATTTTTACGTTTCTGAATAGACCAGTGATTAATTGCCCATCAACAGCGTTTGAAAAGGTCCTGAATAGAGAAGGGGAACTGTTGCACTAAAGGGTGCACAGCAGTGGAGGGGAAAGAACAGGCAAACTGAGAGTATAGGCCTCTGGGTGTTTTTTTGTTGTTTTTTTTTTGTTTCTGATATTCACCTCTTTTATTATTTAACATTTAAACAGTGAGTGATAGTTCACAAGCCTCATTTGGTGCACAGGCATCTTAACCAAAGGGGAAAAAAACTGGAATCCTGTCAACTTGAGCAGAATAAATGGAATCAAAGGGTTTTTTTCCCCTTAAATGGACTAATTTTCTCCTTGAATTATGAAAGTAATGGCTAGGTAACAGCCTGTGCTCAGTACCCGACGGCTTAATGCCTTCTAAATCCTTCCACGTGGCTCCACTAGTCCTTGCAATTAGGTCTCATTATACCCTCATAAAGGATCTCATTTGTGGGATTACTTAATAGACAATGAAATTTTATCATGCAGAATTATGAAAAAATAATATCTGAGCTTGCATGGTGTGCTGAGGGCGCACGCCACACATCATTCCGCTCGGTTTGCTCGCTCTCCTCCCTTCATACCCATCTGCCCCTCCTCACTTCAATTCACTCTGCAGTTCATATCTTTATCAAAACAACTGTGCGTCCTCCTTGTCAAACACCAAATTCACTTTATTAGAGCAATTACTGTCTGTGTGACAGATATGCCGTTTTATCTTTGGGATGGTTGGATTTTAAAGACTTTCTAATCTTTCCAGGAGTGCATCTATAGCCACACTTCAATAAGCGCTCCCTTGGCCTGTTAGCTCAGTTGTGATCATGAGTTTCTTTTCTAATGAGGTCTTATGTGTCTTATGTAATGTAGAAGATATATGAAACAATTTGAAATCAACTTCTGGATTGCTCAACTTCTTTTTGCAATCTTTCAGAGCCCAAATGAAAAAAAAACACTTAAAGAAGGAAATTGGAAGTAACTTGAATTTGTATCAAACATTAGTTTTTGAATGTAATGATTAGTTGTAGTTATGATCATTTCTGTTGCAAATTTGACTAAAACATTTTATATAGAATCAAACAGTCAATATCAGGCATTAATCAGCAACTAGTTTTTATGTTTAGTTTCTTTTAACCCTGAAGAAAAACCATAGTGACCCCAATAAAAGAAAGAGTTGAGGTGCTTGTTTTTCATGAGTTAAGGAGGACCCAACAGAGCTATCTTTTGTGAAGCAGTGGGGATCCTCAGTATTCAGAAAACTGACATTGTATGTTCATGATATAGGAAACTGTACACTTATTAATCAGTTCTATTTGATATGAATTGATCTGAAGTTTTAGCGTTTATAGAAAGTCAATTTTTGAATAAGCAAAAGTACAAACCTGCTAGGTTAGTTCATCAAAAACAAAGTTTGGTTGTTTTTACTATTTTTAATCATAGTGATCACAGTAACTAAATCAGATGTCCTCTATATTAAAAAGTATTAAGAAGGTGAAAATCATGGTTTATGTAAGATACTGTTTATACCAATTGACTGTTTTGCTGACTTTAGTTTGAACAATAAACCTGCTATGCAGTTAAAGTAAGTTATAGTAAGGTAAAGTTAACCATGTTTAAGCCTTTTCACTTTGAGCAAAAACTTGTTCATAAGGAAAATGGGGCAAACTCTGAAGCTATTTATCTATTTGATTCTATTCAATGATAAATCTACATTATCTAATAAATCAGTTTAATATATTTTTACAATTTTAAACAGCATAAACCAAATGATACACAGTGGAGAGGAGAAACTGTAGGCCTATTTAGCTTATTTATGTCATTTTGAGAAAATGTAAAAAAAAACCTACACGTTTTGGCAATCTTCACTCTATTTTTCTGTTGAAACTCAAACTCAGAAACCTTTTTAAACTAATACCCAAACAGGGGTTAACATATACGGCTTTATAGTCAATAACAGAAAACAAATCAGTAGGCTAAATAGTATCTATAGTGACTAAACGTTAAATTTACAAGCGATTTTTCAGTTTTGTTTTTGTTTTTTTGTTTTTTTGTTTTTTGTTTTTGTTTGTTTGTTTGTTTAAATCGATCAAATTAAATTGGCGCAACATGTAAGTTTATTTGTTCAAATTATTACATTTGATTTACCAGTGGAACTCCTGAATTTTGGACCTGGACCGCATGTGCCCAAAAGCCACTTACATTTCTCCTCTCCTCTCCTCTCCTCTCCTCTCCTCTCCTCTCCTCTCCTCTCCGAGATCCTTTTACTTGGCAGATGAAAGCAGAAGCCAAACCTGCCCGGTGACCCGCCCGGGGGATCAAACTCGCTAATTATCGTCACAAGATGAGGGATTATCGCATTTCTGAAATAGCTGCCTGTTTACCCCCGCACAGACCCACCATTATAAACACTTTCTAATTGAATCCTAATCGCCGTCAAATAGCCACGGCTCAGACTCTCCGCCGGTTCATAATTCTTTAATTGCTGGAAGCGAAACCTGGACCAACCGGATTCAAAGTGTGATTATGGCTGCTGAGCAAATCGGGCTATTTATCCTTGCTTGAACAATCCATTCAATCGCATTTCGGGGAAAAAAATGGGAGGATTGGGAGAACTGTGGATTTTGTTATTTGTAGCAGATCAGCGACTTTGCTTGCACCAGTTTCAATTTTATTCTTCTTATTATTATTATGTTTATTGTTCACAATGTTAGCATTTAAGCTTTTTGGATATACTCTCTGATGGAAAAGTATTATAAAAGTACAGACAGACGGATTAATAGATAGATAGATAGATAGATAGATAGATAGATAGATAGATAGATAGATAGATAGATAGATAGATAGATAGA
>JAUZNJ010032638.1:0-13585 GCA_034780135.1 Jordanella pulchra | reverse complement strand
GAACATGAAAAGGTGGAGAAGTACCAAGGGTTAAAAGAACAGCTGGAACAGATGTGGAAGGTCAAAGTCGACGTGGTTGTCGTGGTAATAGGAGCACTCGGAGCAGTGACCCCCACACTGGGAGAGTGGCTCCAGCAGATCCCAGGAACAACATCTGAAGCCTCAGCCCAGAAGAGCACAGTGTATATATATATATACATATATATATATATATATATATACTGTATATATAATCAGGACCAGACTGCTGCAAAATAGACTTTCTGCAACATTTCCCTGAGTGTTTACTGGAGTAACTCCCAGATTCCAGATCTTAGTAAACCAACGAAGGACACACCCAGCATCCCATCCAAACAATTTGTACACAGACCCATAGAGAAAAGACAGCCAGGGCTAAAGTTCCCTGGCCTTGAGATGTGTCAACTTTCCAAAACAGAGACCAACAGATTTTACAAGTCTGGCAAAGTTAGGAAAAAACATTTCCAGCTAAAAAATGAGGAGTTTTCATGAGTTCTGATCATTCCATGTGTTTACTGTTGTGGAATTCAAGTCAACAGAAGCTCATGGCAACTGCATGCTAGCTAACATGTTTGAGACATGATCAAATATTTTGCCATATTTTGCAGACAAATTCCAATGGATTAAAAGGTTTGTTGTGTTATTATTATGTCCAGAAAGGGTTTGTTTGATAGGACTCTTTATATGTTCATATGCATATAAATCAATATGATGTCTTTGTCAATGCTAAGTGCATGTAAACATCTTTGCTGGTCTGTATTTGCACAGGATCCGGATAGGCTGCACTTTTTTATATTAAGTTATGTTACAGCCTTGTTTTAAATTAAATTTATTTATTTCTTCTAAATTCTACACAAATATCCCATTATGACAGTGTGGGAAAAAATGATTTTTTTGATTGTTGCAAATTTATAAAAAAATAAATAAAAGGAAATGTCAAAAACACTTTCTGGAATATCTGCACCATGGAACAGTGAAGACGGTAACAAATGAACAATATGAATAAGAACTGCATGCGGAGGTTTAACTCCATAAGGTGTGAGGACATTGAATATTCTTGCAATGTAATAGAGATTAATTTAATAGTCGGAGAACATCTGCAAAAGTGAACTTCCCTGAAAATAAAGGCAAACAGAGGCAGCCACATGAAGACAGGATGTGTGATTTTTTTTTCATTAACATGCAGTTTTCATTTCCTTTATTTATTAAATTAATCAAAACTGAAACAGGAAACTTACACATCACTGATTTTGCTTTTCTTTGCCAGATGATGATAAATGTCCCTGACAATTTCAACTGTGTGCCGCAGAGTTTTTTTTTATTTATTTATTTCAAATAAACTTTCCATTTTCTTATAATCCTTTAGTGGATATTTTTATCTTACAGATGAGAAAAAAATCCTACTGATGAGGAACAAATGGGTTTACTGATAAAGAAATAGATCTGGCTGCATAAAAAAGCTTAAGGGGAAAATGCCCGTCAACTGTCCAGCTTGTGTCTTTGTAATTTGCTTATTAAAAATTCTTCGTATGAAGTAATTTATCTTTATAATGGTGGGAGAAACCTGCTGACCAATTTTCTAATGAATAACATTAAACATATGTAATTTAAAAAGTTATATTTTCAAAACATAAAAAGCAGGGATTTCAAGCAAAGAAAACAACAATTAGATTTTCGTAAAAAATGCTGATCCAACCTCATAAAAAATATTTCAAATTCAACTTAAGTGTAAAATTTGTATCATCACACAAAATGTCATGATTTCTTTTTCTTTTTGTTCTACTCGGGATTTTCATTCGATGATTTTAAATCTGTAAGGAGAAAAATATTTTTTTTACAGGAGTGTGTTGATATTGAAATGTTTGGTTGAGTACAGTGTACTGATAGTTATTAATATAATTTAGATTTGGACTCAAAGCTAAGAAAATCTATATTAAATCAGTATAAGCTTAGCTGTAAATCATATTCGTTTCCGTTGCTAAGCTGCATATGTCAACAACAACATTTCCCATGAGCCTTTTAGCCGCTGACCTCATCTAACAGGAAGTAAACACGGAGGGACATGTCATCAAGCGGTTTCTCAGTGCCATGACAGATCGCACAGGTTGTAAAGGTTTTCTCTACTTTATCCAGTGATCTGTAGCTGCTAATGGAGTCTTGTCTCTGCTAATGATGTAGCTAAAGCTTTAGCATGATGCTGCGCGGCCTTTTCTGTTTGGTCGCTTCGATAAAGCAGCTCAGCTGTTAGCTCGTTTTGTTTTTCCACACCGCTGATGCTCTCACTCACGGCTCTCTGTTTATGACAAAGACAATGTTCTCTACTAGCTAACAGACCCCGGAGGCTGGCGGGATCCGAGGGCTTTAATGGCGTTTATTAGAGAAAATATTAGCGGTCAGAGACAGACAAGCAGCTGCTGAGTGTTTACATACGGATGGAAAGAAAGGGTTAAACAGGAAGTTAAAGCAAAGGTAGCATCGGCTCCCCTCCTTCCTACTTGTTACACTGACTTATTTCTCTTGAGCTAATTTATCTCTGCGTCCATCTCTTCATCCTGGAATTAGAAACACTTCCTCACTGGCTGTTTCTAAGTCATTTCCTCTGGGATGCGAGACCGGAGTGCAAAGGCTTTTCTTTGCCTGCTGTGGTTTGGCCATGATTGTTGGACACTCCGCACTGAAGCATGCTGGGAACTGATGGATGTCTGGAAAACTGTAAAAATGTTCCCTCCATGCGAACTGATGCTGACTGATGATAACATAAGCAGACTGTAGATTCATTTAAAATCTGTTAAAGACTTCATCCAACTTCACTCTTTGTTTTATTATTAGTTCATAAAAGGTTTTTCACAACAAAGAAGTGAAACGAGGCTTAACTTGCTGCTAACCCTGTAAGATGCTGTGAGGCAGATCTCTTCTGCTTTTATTTTGGTCTAATTTAATTCAAAGAAAATGTAAAAATAGACCAAGATAAGCTGAGAAATATAAGATATACCTTTGATTTGGGCAGGTCAGGCCTGCTGGGCTTTAGATGCTGTTCAGCTTCTGCTGCTCTCATGTTGGAGGTAATATGGACATCATTATTCTATCTGTGGGGAATAACGTCTCCAACTGATGTTTGCTGGAGTCCAGAGGCCTAAAATGTTTTCTTATGCTGTTGTAGAGAAACTCTTGTCAGCAACCTCATTTCTCATCTTTTCCCTGCATAATAAATAAAACAATCACTTTAAAACCTTCAGTTTTTATTTATTTAGGTTATTTTGGAACAAGGCTGTTGGCCTAGTTCCCTGCTCTCTAAGGAGTCGTTTAAACTCAGAGGACATTTTCCTGCACTGAGGGACAGTGAAGGAGTCTCCTCTTTTCATTTCCTCTTCTATCCGGGACTAAAATTATTATTTATTTAACTGTCTTGAAATGAAGAAAAAAATTAGAGGAGACAAATAGTTTTACTTGAGGACATTTTAAGCAAAGACAGTCATTTCAGACACATGGGTTATGTGCCTGAACAAACGGCGCATTTTTCACCAAAAATTGTTAAAATCATTTTTTGGGATTTAAAAAATAAGTTTTTAAGGTTTTGCAACTTTTTCACAGTTATTTTATACTGACCCAATTACATGTATCAATAATCTGAACAATGCAAACCTTCAGCATAAAAAGCCTGAATCCTCAGAGTTGATTAAACTGAACGGTATGAGCAGGTTTCCAGCTGTGCTGCAGCCATCTTGTCCCTTACAGACACTCATCTGTAACCTGGACTGATTTCTGATTCCAGGCCTGCTGTTTCGCCGGCATATATGAGCCCTGCTGCTCGGTGGGGGGGCGCTCAGGGCCATGGCGGAGGTCGTGGGACAGAGGAGCCTAATGGGCTTCGGTGTGGTGTTGGCCTGGCTCCTGCTTTTCCACCTGCTGGTCAACATCTGGCTCCTGTGTGTGTTCACCAGCCTTCTGTTGGTGCTCGGAGGCTGGTTCGGCTCACAGGCCATCTTGGAGTCCAACAACGTGGTTCACCTGGAGAGGTTCATCAAACTGGAACAGGTCATCAGATCAATCCCTTCCTAATTCTTGTTTTCGTTTCATATTTTGTCTTGTCAGACTTCTCTCTGGGTTTTGCTTTAGTTTCATGAGTAGAAACAGAACCTTAGAAAAAAACACTAAACTCAACGTCTGATGTGTTTATTTTCTGGGGTTTCATGTGAGTATGCATTTTTTTTTGAAGTAGAAGAAAAATGAAACTTAATTTTCTATAAACTCACTTGGATAACAATCTGAAAAGTGTGGCATGCATTTATCTTTCTAGGCTTTCTAATTCCAATATGCTAAAGTAAAATCCACCCACTGCCTTCATTAGCCTCCTAATTATTAATCAGAGTCCATCTGGGCATAAAGTACAGCTATGGACAATAATCGGTATGGAAATGCACTATTCATGATCTCAATTTAAAAAAAGCTTAACTGCTAAATAAACAAACTGGCTGCAGTGTAAAGATATGTTTGGGTTGTTCAAAGTCGGCTGGTGAAATGGGAGATAAAAAAATTCTTTTTCTGTCCACTTTTTGGAGCGTGTGGTATCTGACCAAATGGACTTTCATTCAGTCTAACTTCTTAGTTCACATGTTTGCAAGAAATAAATGTGATTGGATTGAGAATGGAGAATGGAAACAAACCACCTGTTGCCACCACCAATGGCTTTTCTTTTTTTTTTTAGTCCTTTTGTTTTGGGACGAACGAGGCCATGACATCATCACCCTTATTGTTGTACTGGTGCTATCAGCATCATGTTGGATGCTTTCACTCAGCAGGGAAAACCTGCAAGAAAAGATGTTAAAGGCTGTAAAAAGATTCACCTTCAAGCAGGAACACAAACCTCAGCTCAGCCAGAGCTGCAATCGAATCATAGTCATCTCTTTGAATTTCTCCAAGTCCAGAGCTAAATCTGATCTGTGATCATTTGCTAAGAAGGAGGTGAAAATGCTGTAGAATGATCATCCAAGATGTTTGCATCAGAGAATGGAGCCAAGGATGGTTCTCTAAAGGATTCTATCAGAGAACTGAACACAGATCTGAATCTAGAAAGTTCAGAAAAAATGAATCTTTTTTCTCTATTTAACTAAAAACATCATCTTCTGTTGCTCTGTCCCAAAAATTCCCCTCCAAATACACATCTTATGTTGGAAAGTGCTGAAATAAAAAATAAAATAAGAAATATAAATTCACAGATAATGTATGTCTGTGTTCAAATAATTTGTTCTTTGTTCCAATCCAGGTTCAATCATCTGCAGAGGATGAGGAGCAGTTGGACCAGGAGATCCTTCACACAGTGAGGAAGATAATCCGAGACTTTGTCACTTCGTGGTACTCCACTGTGTCCACAGAGAGCCGTTTTGAAACAGAGGTCCAGGAAGCCATGATCTCTATGGCCATGGAGCTGAAGCTCCGTGCCAGAGGCGTCGACCGAAAGGTAAGAAGCTACATTAGAGGAGGGGAGTTCAGATTTCAGAAACCAGACAGCATCATCAGTTGGACCTAAACCTTTATTATGTTCCTTAAGGAACTGACCCAGAGGGTCCTGAACCTGGTGGGCGGACACCTGCAGGATTACCTCAGAGCCAGGGAGCTGTTGAAGGACCAACCCCACAGTGGGAGGAAGCAGTTATGGAAAGCTTACTCCTCTATTGCTACACCTCATGTCGCCATGAGCCACGAGGCAGCGGAGGTTAACTACGTCCGAGCCGTGGTGGATTGTCTGCTGCATGTTTTGGTTCCTTCACCTCATTTAGAAACCCAGACAGGACGGTTTGTGGTTGGAGAGCTCATCAGCTGTAATGTCCTCCTCCCTCTAGTAGCTAAACTGTCCGACCCTGATTGGTTGAACCTCCTCATTCTAGAAATTCTGGGTAGATCCGACTGCCAGGCGGAGAGGGTCGCGCCTCCACCAGAGATCTGCACCCTTCCACTGCCTGCCGCTGATTCACAGACTGATCCACTTGAACAGGCTGTGGATTTATCTCAGGCGGTCGGCGAGGCGCCTCCACAGAGAGCAGAGGCAGGGCTGAGTGAGGACAGAGAAACCACCGCGTCTGAGTTCAATGCCTACGATGTGACCGACTCTGGCGATTTGAAGTTTTCCCAGACATTCTCTGAAGAAGATGAAGCTTCTCGACCGTTTTTAAGGTGTTACATGAGAGGAAGAAAATCCAACCCGTTTTACCAAGAAACTGATTCGGACCCGGATTCTCCTCTGGCCGATTATAAACCCAGCTCCACCGATTCCTTGCTCATGATAGGTCAAGAAGACGGTCTTTATGACCGACCCACAGACTGTAACACACCTGCAGAGAACAACAACAACGGTACAGACTTGGAGGAGGTCTCCCTGAGTCCGGTGGACGGCTCTTGTCCCAAGGTCTTAGTGAATTCAGTACTAGTGGAGAATCCTAACGACGGCTGCCTGTCATCAGCTGGACACACAGAGAGGACCTGCAGCACCAACAGCCTTCAGGATCTGAAGGCAGAAAACGGTTCCTGTGCAGTAAACCAGAGCAGAGCGCTTGTCCTTGGCGTAGAGCAGACTGGAACGGGGAATCCCAACGAGCTGATGGCGGCTCCCCCACTGCAGGGCTCTTCTCCCATGTCTACCTTCAGTTTTGAGCCCCTCAGCAGCCCAGAGGGACCGGTTATCATCCAGAACCTTCGCATCACGGGGACCATCACAGCCAAGGAGCACCGCGGCACCGGCTCACACCCCTACACGCTTTACACCATCAAAGTGAGTGACGTGATGTAGCTCAGACATGTGGAGTCATCGATGCAGTCAGACAGATGTTCAAACACGCCGTAAATGATTTCATAGATGACTTCACTTCACTGAAAAGACCTGATAGCTAACACCAACCCCCCCGTCATTCTCTATCATTTTCTCAACCCCTTTACTTTACCTTATATTCAATCACATCGTAGTTTAGCAGGAAACTGCTGTTGATGTGTGACGGGCTTTTCTACGATCCTAGTAGCCTTTATCTAGAGACGTCTTTTAACCATGTTAGCAGAAATAAATGAAGCTGTTATGGTTTCCAGTATGAGACGTCAGTGGGATGTGAAAACCCTGAAAGCATCCAGCCAGCATCAGAGCTCGTAGAGCCGAGCTCGGAGAATCCAGCTCCCATCCAGCCTGTGGCGTATCACATGGTCAACAGACGGTACAGCGAGTTCCTCAACCTCCAGACTCGGCTGGAAGAAAAAGCAGAACTGCGGAAACTCATTAAAGGTACGGAGAGCAGACGTCTTAGTATTTTTCTCAGGTCGAGCACAAACTTTTAATTACTTTATAGGCAGTAATCCTGAAACAAGGATTCAAATGAGAAATAATTCATGCTTAACAGTGAGACAGGAAGGATGTTGGTCAGTTTGTTTCAAATAGGTTTTGATAATAGCTTTACTCTTTCCCAGATTTTTTTCTATTTTTTATTTCATTTTGTCAGACTGTATTTTTGTCAAAGTATAATCATTTTTCTATATTTCTTTTTTTAGTTTTTCCTTTTGATGTTAAGTTTTCCAGGTCCTATTCTCTTCACCTCTGGGGGCGGGCTTTCCTGTAGAGTGAGGAGGAAGCATTTCTATTGGTCTTCTTCACGTTAGCAACAACATTTTGATTGGTCAGGAGTGAACGTTTGGATTGAGCTGGAAGGGAATGTGATCTGTGAAACGCAATCTGGAAAAGATTGAATTTGAATATGTATAAAATATATATGAAAACTGATTGAAAAATGAAATCAGAGATATTTTCAAAACCTTTTTTTAATGAGAAGTTTTCATGATCATTGCAACGATTTGTCAAAAAACAAAAGTTTTTTAATCCATCTGCTGGACCAGCATCAGGGCAGTGGCAGCCATCTTGGTTGAATACCTGCTGGTTTTATCTTCAGCTCCACATCTGTCAGCGATGGTCGACTGTCTCTTAGCAACAAAACCTTTGTGACCAGCCTAGAGGTCACCTTTCGGTTCCTCTGAGGATTTCCATGGCAGATGTGGATCCAGAAAGTTAAATACATCATAGACATGAAAATCAAGGACGTCTGACTGAGCCTTACCCAGAAATAGATTACTTAGCATAAAATGTTTCACCATCGTGTCCAAATAAGGTGATCAGTCCTGATTCTTATCTACCGGTCCGATTACAGCCAGAATCTCTGGGGAGGAGTTGTCAAGAGGGACTGACCAGCCAATCAGAGGGAGAGTTAAGTGTTACTATGGCAACAAATTGATGGAGGAGGATGTACTGAGTCTCCAAAGGTAGACTTCCTTTAGAGCCTCTGAGAGAAATCCACCTGCAGATTTTCTATTGGCTCCTTGAGCCTCGAGGGCCTTCCGGTGGGCCCGGTACGGTTAACGGGTCAGGCAACCAGCCCGTTACACCGAATAAAGTTGCTTTAACTTGTCTCTCAGGTGTGAAAGGTCCAAAGAAAATCTTTCCAGACATGCCGTTTGGAAACATGGACAGTGAGAAGATTGAGGCCAGGAAGGGGCTCCTGGAAACCTTCCTAAAGGTCAGTGGTTGTTGTTTTTTTATTTTTAGCATAAATCTGGCGAAGGACTCCCAGTAAAACCCTGATAAATGCTGTTTGTTCCGATCTCTGCAGCAACTGTGTGCCATCTCTGAAATAGCCAACAGTGAAGAGATGCAGGAGTTCCTCGCTCTCAACACAGACGCCAGGATTGCCTTTGTGAAGAAACCCTTCATCGTGTCACGAATAGACAAGGTTCAAGCAATGTGTTAGGATTCTGTTGTGAGAAGGGATTTTGAGGCAGAGCTGTTAAAATCCATTAATGTGACGTTTAACGTGAACTATGGCTTTACACCGACTGTTTTCTGATTGATCGTTTGTATCTTATGAGTGTGTGCAGCACTTTGGTCCTGCTGGGGTGTTAGAGTGCTGTATGAGTACATTTAGTATGTATGGTGATGGTGAAGATCCACCTTAAACATCATCAGGGTGTTGAAGCAAATCCTTCAGAGAAACAAGTTCCCTGCAAAAAGTATTTTATCAGACTTCTATGCAAAAAATGCAGGTTAAATTTTAAAGCATCTAACCTATTTTGGACTGGAGTGTGTTTAAAATAGCAGCATGTGGTTGCAGATGTGCAACGATTCTGGTCAAACAATAAGATTAACTTGGAAGTTAAACCTATCAGATTTTATTTGGACCAAAGGGATCAGATTGATTCAAATCACGTGTTTCTTGCTCCGAAGTAAAGATGGTTATCGCTATCTGAAGATATCACTTGGAGTTATTAGCTTAGTTAAATTTGTACGTTTTGAAAACCCCAGGAATGTCAAAGGTGCTATTTTCTTGGTCAGTCTGCAGGACTGGTTGGAATAAAGAGGGAAAGAACATCTTAGGTCCAAAGAAACATTAATAGACTTAAAAAAATCTGGAGAACTAATGTTGAGATTAAAGGAACATTGTGGTTTATGTAACTTAGTCAATTCAATTTAAATCAGTAAATCAGTTGTTATGATTAAAATCCTCCTGAAATGTTCCGAAACCTTGGATTCCCAACCTGTGTGGGAAGTTTCTGCTCTGATATTAAACCTCAGGAACAACTCCTTCATAAATCAACTAAAGTGACCAATCAGAGGGCAGACAGGTTTGCTACATTCAGCGCGATGGAGGTGCTAAACGTTACGGATCAACCGGGAGGTTTAGGATCACCTCATTAGACAGTGATGGTATAACCATCAGCGTTTGTTTATAACGAGTAATTCTAACATCTTCAAACTATTTCGACATGTTTAGATTTTATCTTACATCCAACTTTTAGTCTCACATCAGCATCATCTGAAGCTCTGGAAATCTGACTTCAGTTGTAGCCGAAATGTTTGAAGTATCTCTAAGGTTTGGGCTTTACTGTTTTTTGTGTGTGTTTGGACATGTAGATTGTGGTGAACGCTATTGTAGACACCCTGAAGACGGCGTTCCCTCGCTCTGAACCTCAGAGCCCCACAGAGGACAACGAGAGCGAGGTGGACGGAGGGAGGCTGGGTGCAGACAAGAAGAGCAGGTTGGGACGGTTCTTTCTATAAACCAGGAGAAGCTGCTTTTAACAACTGCTTGAAAACATTTGGGGTTTATCAGACTATAGGTACTTATTGATACTTTGTTGATAAATTGCTTTTTTGTTTTTTAACCAGGTGTTTTTTGTGTTTTCTTTTTTTTTCCCAACGCCCAGTGACGGGTAGAGACAGATAAACTCTGCTGACAGAAGCCGTCCTCCCTGTCGGCACCAAACGGTTTCTATGAAAGAGTCCCACCCTTTGAACATTTAGGCTTTTAAATATTTTGTTTTTATATTAAAAACTCACAGGGTTTAGAAGTTACCGTATGCAGCATCCTGACCGCAAGTGTTGCTAGGCAACAGACAACAGACATGTTGGCTTAATCCCAGTTCTGTCCAGTTTATGGTTATTTAAAGTCTTTAGTCTTTTTCTAACACTGGTTCTCTGCCAGTAAACATCGGCTGCATGGTCTCCTCTCTGACTCTGCTTCCTGGGTTTGGTTTAAAATCTTATATTTTCTGTTGTTTTTTTTTTAATCCCAGGTCTCGCCTGAAACTGTCCAGTAAAAACATCCCCTTCATGAACGGATCGGACTTCAGACCTCCTGTGTTGTTTGCTTGGGACCAGACCAGCACGGTACATGAACTTTGTACAGTTTAATCACAGCAGAAACATGTTTGTGTTGTTCTTTCTCGTACACATGCAGGGGAAGCAAAATAACACATTTACTTTATTTTCCACTCAGAATAACAAAGCTGGGGTTTAATTTATTTCTGCTGCTTCTTCACAGGTGTTTAATGGCAGGTCTCTGGAGGATTTAGAAGCTATTATTAGTGAGGAGGAAAAGCTTTCGTTAAAGGAGGCAGAGCGGGAGGTTGATCCAGAGTCAGGAGGGCGTGGAGACACCCGGGGTCAAAGTGTGAGAGGAAAGCAGAGCGAGGAAGGAGGTAAGAAAGCCTTCCAGTATTTATTCTGTTTCATTTAGCTTTAAAATCAGCTCTAAGGCTCTGATCTCACAATAAATCTGAAGGTCACAATAAATAAGTTTCCCAGGCATTTATAAAGACTGTTTGATGACTGTCCCTACATTCACACTACATCCAGCTCCGCTGGGTTTGGCCTCAAACTCCACCGCAATTCAAAAATAACTTTATTCATCCCAAAAGGAAATTCAATTTTAATATGCTTTTGATACAGTTGGACTTACAGAAGAACCCGTCTAGTCTTACTGATCACTCAAAGCTACGCCCGAAATGATATTTATACACCATACACAGATCCACTAGCAGTTAGGTGCCTTGCTCAGGTGCACTACAACATATGACAGGAGAAGGCTGGAATTTGACTTACAACTATAAAGACAACTGCTTTTCTTACTGAGCCATATTTGGTGTTGGGACATTAAAGGAGAAAAGGAAATACTTGTGTTTTTTTTTTTTAATCTTGATTTAAATACACCAGTTACAGCAGTCCTGCTGCCTTCGCCTGTCCTTCAAAGACATCTTTTTCCATCAAATGCTGTTTAAACATGTGGCAGACGGCTATAATCTACAGCACCTTTGCTGTACTAGAAGCCTCTTCCTTCATCCAGGCATATGTTGTGGTTTTCAGGAATTATTAGGTAATCATGCAGCTTTGTAATAGCATTGATGAAAAAACATGTAATGTATGAAGAATATGTCTTTAATATTATTTCCGACTGTCCAAATATGTTGAAATGAGCTCAGAAGACTTTCTCTGTCATCTGTCACTGTACCTATGCCTGCTTCTACCCACTATGAGTGCAAACATCTTTGTGTTTGATTTGGAATGGCACTTTGAAACAGATGCAGAAACATCTGTTGAAAATATCCTCCTCCCAGAATTTTGCTTGTTCTGATGGTCAGTATATTTTCGGCACATTTATAGAGGCAAACACTAAGTAGATGGGGCCTTCTACTTCTGTTTGACAGAGGTACCGATCCACGCAGATGGTTAGTGGATCATTTTTGCAGATGCTACGAGGTTTGTACACATTTCTATGCCCGTAAACCTTCAGGCCTTCTTGCTGGCCTTCAATCTAGGACGGGTTACAAGGCCTTTATTTTGCAGTGAGAGAGATTCTTCACTACTGGAAAACATTTAAGACGTATGTCAACCTGTCGAGGAGTGCATGCCCAAGCACATGCATGCCAAGGTCAGATTGTTCACAGGACAGAGAAACTTAAAATATCCTCAGAGCTCCATCCCAGATTCTACATGCATCACTCTGCATGTTTGGTGTTGAAGTTAAACATCAGCAAAAATACCTCAAACAAACAGTCAATGGCCATGAACACAGACTTACAGCTTCAGGTAAAATCAGCTGCTGCCTTGGTCCTAAAGACTTCCTCCTAAAAGCCTCTGGCTGTAGATGCTGTATGATGGCCAAAATCACTGAAATGGCCCCTGAGCCTCAGGTTGGACATCCTGATCTACAGAGTGATTTGGGGTGTCCTAGTCTAGAAGAAGTGCTGCACAGTCATCTTTAACATCCATTGGTCCAGAATTGGTCCATTTAATGATGAGTCCTTGAAGAGACTGTTGCCTTGTTTGCGGCTGGTCAACACTGCTGTCAACACCAAAACAAAGAGATGCTCTTTTATGTTCATATCTCTCCACCGGATTCCTGCTAAATCCAGACTTATCTGCCTTGTTTGACTCCTGAAAACATTTCTCACCCCTCTGTCCTTCTTCCAGTTCTGGCTCTCCTAAATCTTCCCCTGATCTTATTCCCAGGCTGTCCCTCTCATCCTCCTCACACGTCTAAATCAAACTCAAGGCGACTTTATTTACAGATTGTAATTTCCAGCTTTATTTGAGCTTGGAAGGTTCAGTTTAGGCAAACTTCATGTCCAGTTACCCAAACTGAACCTTGCAAGCTTGACCATGACTTTCACAGCTTTATTTAAAGATTTAAATTCAACCTCATAAAAATATTTATTTAGCTTTAGTGAGGAGAAATAAACACCAGCACCCAGTTTGATCTGTAAATGTAAGATTTGTGAAACAGTTGCTAAATTTCCCAAAAGTAGCACAAACAATTTAAAACTTAGTAGTGATATAAAATAATAGGACTGCACTTATTGATTACTTTTTCTATTATTCAATTCTGTATTGCTAAAAAATATAACTTTAGTAAATGGACATTTCTACTGTGATTAAAAAACAAACATTTTGAATATGGAAAAATAACATTATTATTATGCATTTGCATCAATATTCAGCCTTTAACCTTCTACAAAAAGAGACCAAACAGACACAAGTTTCAATGCTTTGCAAAAGGGGGAAGAGCTTTGTAGAGTTCAGCAGGACACCAGGCATGTCTGCTCGAGTCCTGCTCAACACTGAAGGTCGTCTGTGCGATGCTTCCTTTTATTGAGTTATTTCATCAAACAGGTTTCATGATATGGTTACAGGAAAAAACCTCCAGCAGAACCAGGCTCAGTGTGAGCGGCCATCTGCTGAGGAAGACTGGGGTTCAAGGAGACAGAA